>JAPSGF010000038.1:1977015-2137799 GCA_035772895.1 Perdix hodgsoniae | reverse complement strand
CAGGGGGAGCAGCCGCGCGGCGCAGCCCACCGCCATCGCCCGCCCGCCACCAACCGACGGCGGGGCGCGGGGGGGGGATCGCGGGCGGGGTGCCGGCCCGCCCCTTAAAGAGGCAGCGCGGGGAAAAGCGCCGCTCCCCGCCCAGCAGCCGTGCCGCCGTGCGCTGGGCTCCGCCGTGGGTGCCGGGCCCGCGGTGAGAGCAAAAGCAGAAAATTCAGCAACGCCGAACAAAAATAGCGCTGCTGAGATGTGGCCGTTCTGTAGAGCTGGTGAATTGCAGAAATGTGCGATTATAAGGTAGAAAAAGACCACTCAGATCACCCAGTCCAACCACCAGCCCATCCCCACCCTGCCCACTGCCCGCGTCCCTCAGTGCCACATCCACACGGCTCTGAAACACCTGCAGGACGGTGACTGCACCACCTCCCTGCGCAGCCTGTGACACCACAGCACCGCTCTTGCTGGGCACACGTTTCCTAATATCCAACCTGAATCTCCCCCGGTGCAACTTTCATCCTATTGCAGTTACCTGGGAGAAGAGGCTGACACCTCACTTGGGTCAGAAGGGATCTCAAACGCCCACCAGTTCCAACCCCTGCTGCCGGCAGGGTTGCCAACACACAACCAGCGTGGAGTGTATGTTACTAACTGCACACCTACTCAGGGAAGAAACCCCTTTGTATCATTTCCAGTGTACCCTCAGAACTAAAACCTTGTATGAAAAATGCATGTGCTTTCCAAACCAGCTTTTTCCCTCACTTTAGTGAGTATCACAGATGCGTGCAAACTGTGCCAGTAGGGAGCTGATTACAGCCCTGTGCAGGTGAATGGATCGACTCACAGAGCCAGACTCTGCAGTGGTGTGCGCTGATCTTCCAGAGAGAGACTGCCATGATGGCAAAGGGCCTGGAGCATCTCTTTTATGAGGAACGGCTGAGAGCCCTGGGACTCTTCAGCCTGGAGAGGGGGAGGCTGAGGGGGGATCTTCTCAATGCTTATAAATATCCAGTGGGTGACAGAGCACTGGGATGGGCTGCCCAGAGAGGTGATGGAATCTGCTTCTTCAGAGACATTCAGAATACATCTGGATGCTCGCCTGTGGGACCTGCAGTAGGGAACGAGCTTTAGCAGGGGGTTGGACTAGATGGACCTCCCAGCCCAAGGGGTCTGTGGATGCCCCATCCCTGGAGGCATTCAAGGCCAGGCTGGATGTGGCTCTGGCAGCCCGGTCTGGTGGTTGGTGACCCTATACATAGCAGGGGGGTGAAACTCGATGATCATTGCGGTTCTTTTCAACCCAGGCCATTCTGTGGCTCTGTGAAGCCATTCCCGAGGACGCCCTGGCTCCCTGGGCACATCAGCGTTCTAAAGGTGCCAGAGGTTCCTCCAGCAATGGGAATCTGTGGGAGTAACTGGTGCAACTTTGGTAGCAAGCAGGGACTTTCCTTTCCCTTGGGTATTTCTGTTCGCAATCAGAAAACTATCCTGTGCGCCTCATTTCTTTTTAATCTGCCGGCCCTTTCTTTCTTCCTGTTTGATCCCAGTGGGGTCCCTGCGAAGCCGGGACGCTCCGTAACACACGCCGCAACTCGCAGCCCGCTCTCTGCACGTCGCGGTTGGAGCGGCGGAGGCGGGTCGGGGCGGCGCTCGGGGCGGAGGGCGGGCGGCCGGGGCCGGGCTCGGGGCCGGTGCCGGCGGCGGGGGCAGCGGCAGCGGCTCGGCGCTGCATGGCGGGGCGGGCGGGGAGCCTCCAGCCTCGCGTCCGCTGGCCGCCAGCACGGCGCCGGGCAACGCCGCCATGCCGGGGCACGGCCCCCCGCCGCCGTCGAGGAAGGTAGGGGACTGGATGGGCGGCCCCGCGGGTGCGGGCGAGCTGCCGCTGCTTCCCGCGCGGGAGATCGATCGTTTCGCGTTTGTTTGTTTGTTTGTTTTTCCCCTTCGTCACCCGAAATGCCTTTTCTTCCCTCGGTGGTTCGCAGGAGGGGCAGGAGCCGGAGCGCCGAGCCGAAGCCCTCCACCATCTTAGCGAGGGTGGGGAAGTGAGGAGCGGGCGCTCGCTGGGCTTTGGGGGAAACCTGCTCTGATAAGTGGCCAGACCCTCTGTAGTATTAGCGATGTCCTGCTTCCCTCCATCCTCTTGGCTTTGTGTACCGCTCTACTCTCCGGACAGCCCGCCTTTCTCTTGCTTTGCTCTAAGTTGAGAGGAACATCCACACCCTGAGTGCCTTCATCCCACTTAGGATCCATGAGAACATCTCGGGAGAGAAGCGCCTTCCCGCTGGGTGTGGGGCAGCGCTGCTGATGGGGAAGGCATGGAGCCTGGGAGCCGGCAGGCAGACTGCACTGCAAGAGACCGTCTGCTGCTGTGGGCTGGGGGGTGAGAAGCAGGCTGGAATGTCCACTGGACAAGGTGCAGCTGGCCCGTGTGCGGAGGTGCTGCTCCTGGTGGTCTCTGGTGGAGATGGAGCTGTCTGGGAGCAGTGAGGCCTTGGGGTGCCCTGGGCTGTGCGTGAGCCCTGCAGGAGTGGGTCATAACCATGGCACTGGTGTTTCTGTAGGGCACGGTTTATTTCCTGGCCAGGTCAGCAAGCTGTACAGACCCCATTTCTGACACAGAGGTGTTTGCTGGCACCCTTTCCCTTGCCAAGGGACAACAGCAAGCATCTCCTGCACAGAGCTCATTTGTGGCAGTGGAGAGGAGCGGAGGGATCTCTGCGGGGCCTTTACTCAGGCTGTATAGATGTTGCTGGGAAGGCACTGGTGGATTGTTTGTTGGTGGCTACCTTATCAAATGCCCATTTCTTGATTTGTGGTAGCAAAGTCCTATAAAGCATGCCGGCTCCATTTCTGAGCCGCCAGAAAGGAGTCATTACTGCATCCTGCCAGAGGAGGAATGCATTTCTTCGACCCTTGCACTGTGTTCTGGGTTGTTGTCATCAGCGTAGTGTTTGTGCATTTGGGTTGTTTTTGTTTTTTAAGTAATCCAAACTGCTTCGACGTACGGGATTGAATACTTAACACCTTGGGGTAGACTTGGACGGAGCTGAAAAATGTAAGGATGAAACTGAGAGGACAGCAACAAGATGTCCCAGTGCCTCTTTGTGGGTTCGAAGAGAACACACTGACCTTTGTGATTCTGTGAGGTATTGAAAAACAAAGGACACTGGAGCAACCCGGGATGTTTAAAGAAGGCTAGAGATTTATAGCTCATCTGGGACCACTCTCTGCCTTTGGGCTAGAAGGTTGTGTGCAGGAGCCTGGGCAAGCCACTGGCACGTCCCCTGTCCCACTCATCAGCCTGTGCACAATCCTCCTTGCAGACAAGCACAAGTTACGTGTCCCAAAGTGCTACTTTCCATGGTGTCCCCAGCTCCCTGCCTTGGGAAATCTTTTAGGACATTTTGTCTGCAGAGTGAACCACGTGATGCTAGTTGTTCTCCAAAAACAAGGAGGGCATTTAGATCTCTTGTCAAGCGCTTACAGTATGCTTCTCTTTCTCTCGTGCCTGGTGTTTTTATGTTGGAAGTTTTCTTTTTGACAAGGAGATGATAAAGACCATATCAGCTACGAGGCTGTGTGTGTGACGTTCAGGGGTGATCTAAACTTAAAACTCAGTGGAAGCTTTGTGATGAGATGTTGGATATTGTGATGATATCCAGAGGATATTGGCCATAGCAACCAATTTATCAGGACTGTAATTAAACCTCTGTTATGCTCTGCGCTCTGGGAACACGGAAGCAAATGCAATCCTTGCCCTACATGTATTCTCCAATGAAAGCCAGTGTTAAGCATGGGTGGATGCTGGGCGTTTCGGAAGTGCCAGGTAAGGGTTCTGTTCTTTGGATCCTCCGTAAATGTTTCATCCAAAACAGTTAATTCTCTCTTCTAGCACCTGACATTATTTCCTGTGCTGAAGCTGCTCCTTTTTAAGTGGGGGCCAAACCAAGGGGAGAAAAGCCTCTTTAGTGCACTTAAGTCCATGAGAATGGAGAAGAACCACTCGTAAGCTCTTGTAGAAGCTCTTTGATTTTGATGATCAGCTCTCTTAGGCATCCAGAACTGGGGTATAAGCTCTTTAGGGAAGCATTTTTTAGTGGAAGGATTTAAGTACTACTGGCTGATATGTCTGTTGGCAGGATCCCAAGAGCTGGCTGGAAGAGGCCTCTACTGCGAAGGAAATGCTGAAATAAGACTTTTAATTAACTTGCATGGCAGCTCCTTAAGGGCTGAGAAGACTCCACAGGGAAGAAGCGAGTGGGATGTAGCTAGGAGGAAATTCCTTGTTAGACTTGAGCTCTGAAAGTAAATGAATGAGCCTGGTTTTATCTAGGCATGGCTTAAATAACATTGCATCTGGGCATTGTTTTACTCAGACAGGACCGGAAAGGGACAGTATTCTCTCCACTATTGCTATGAAGTACTGTGGAAAAGACAATAGAATGCTTATCGGACGTAGAGACAGCTTTACCAACTACTGGAAATAAAAGGAAAGGCTGAAATGTGTGAATATGAATGTAATTCTTGGTGGTTTCAGCCCAGGTCTTAGTGAAGGCCAAATAGGACTGCCTTCATTCTCTGTCTCCATGGTCAGCCCTGCATACTGCATGACTGAACTCCAGGTTCTTGGCTTCAGGCTACGCTTTTGCAGTGTTGACTTCAGCAGAGGCCATGGTTGATCTTGGATCTGGGCCATTTCAAGGTCTTTGTTGTTGGTATGGCACTGAAAGGCGCCATCACTTTATTAAATAAGACAGTACTAGAAGTCCCTTAGGCCAGTCCTACTGACAGTCTAGCCCAACCTATCACCCTTTCACCAGCTAACTGGGTCAAGGCACTCTGTATCTGTAGCCATAAAACTGAAGGTGCAACTTAGAAGAGATATGTCCATGTCTGCCATCCCGTGAGTAACTCCCGGGTTGTGCACCAGGCTCACCTGGGACGAGGGCAGATCCCTGGGCCCTCTGTATTGCATCAAGGTCCTTCTGGGCTGGGGGCGGGCAGTGTTCACGCACCATAAGGGAGTAGAAGATGGCTTTTCCTGAGCGCTGCCTTTGCCTGTACGTATGCTGGCCCACAGCCAGGATGGAAACTCTGTCCTCGTGAGCAGAGAGAGAGCTGGGAGGGGCGAGAGGCAGTGGGGCCCCGGAGCAGAGGGGTTGAAATAAAGGCAGTGACCTACACAGAGAGCAGCCCCTGGGCGCTTCACTCGTTGCTGACACTTGGGCATGGACACAGGTCATTCCTGCATGTGTGACAGAAGATGAGAGTAGAAAGCAAAAGGAAGGATGCTGGGCAACTACATTAGGTGTTGTTTGGCTCTGCAATGCTTGAAGTAGGGTCTGTGAATTCTGGCTAGGGCTATGCTCTGGCAGTAGTACTGCCAGATACTGCTGCATGGGCAGTCAGAGGGGCATTATTTTTAACCATTCTTAAGTGAAGCAGGTCTGGGCTCCTTTGCAACTCAGTATTGCTAATACTGATGGAGGTTTGTTTCACGGGTCTTGCTCCTTCTAGCAGAGAGCTGTCAATCTGGTTTGGAGGTGGTGGTAAGATAGGCTCTGTGCACAGATGCTTGCAGCCATCCCCAGCTATCCTCATTAGGTATCACAGTGTGTAATTGGATTTGCTGAACAATCTGGTATTTGAGGTGCTGATCTGGTTCGGGTTTTGTCTTGGTTAGGCGTCTGTGTAGAAGACTGCATGGTGGAAAACCTTGGGGAAGCACTCAGAAGAATCCCTTCTGGGGACTGGCAACCCACTGGAAAGGCTGTTTCAGAGGACATGGATTTACTGCTGTTTATAGCCAGGATTGTTTTAAATGGCTAGGTACTCCAGGTTTTAACTAATTTTCCCTTTAGGAATAAATGTGGTGAAGTGTTTCTGTGATCCTTCCACATTTAAATATTCTGTGGATGCCCCCCATTTGCTAAGTCATTTAGGCAGACACGTAGGTCTGTGTACAAGCTTCCATCCTTCCAGCACAGCCCTTTGGCTTCCAGTGCATCGTTTCCCTGTGGGAAGTCAGAGTGGGACTGTGAGCAGCACAGCCTGACATCTAATTGAAGACAGTGGGCTTTGAGCATACACTTAAAATTAAACACCTGCCTAGGTGTTTCCCCCATCACAAGCGGTCTCGTGCACACAGTTGTATTCTGTTGGATCATTTTATATCGGTGATATCCTTGAACAGCACTTTCCTCTTCATATCCTGTGAGACTCCTTGCCAAGCTCTTGCTGACAAGGCACAGTCCTGCGAGCAGTTCAGGTGAGATGCTTTCACCCCCCTGGTATTTTGCTAGCACCATGAATAGGCATGCATCTGCGAATGATTAAATCAACCCATCAGGGTGTCATCTGGAGAGGAACAAACGCTGAGCTTGCTTTGTGGGCGGGGGGAGGATCAGATCCCCCTCTGTATTTTCTGCTGAAAGCTCTTCCCCTCTGCAGATGTGCAGCTGCCGGTGTTCCTTGCCAAAAGGCAGCCGTGACTTACAGAGCTGGGAACATGCACACATCTGTTTGCAGAGGAGAGCGGGGAAGAGGCCTGCTTCTCCTGTCCTGGGGGATTATGTTCTCATGATAGGGAGCGCCAGTTTTCATGGAGGGAAACGGCAAATTTCTCAGGGCAGCACGAGGGCACTTCATAAATACGAGTTCTGTTGCTAATATCAGCCACACAACACCTTCCTAAATTAAAAAGGAAAGAATTCCCAAAGACTTCTCATACAGTTGGAGCTTTTTCTTTAAAAACACTAAGCCCCCCTGAAGATAGATCTGTATTTCGCACACACAGCTTGGTATTTCAGCTGCTAAATACGCTGTGAGCATAGGCTGTGTGTTTCCTTCTAGGTAAGAGTTGAGTCTTGGATCATCCAGAGCTTGTAGGAACTCTTCAGAAATTAGCATCTGGCCAAAATCAGAGGTGAGATCTCGTTCACTGTCTACTAAAGTCAGTGGGATCTTTTTCATGAGTTCAGAGAGCTTGGGATCAGCGAGCTGTAACCGAGAATCTGTTTTTCCCTGCCCTGACATGTTAGGCTGTTTGCGTAGCAATTTGTGGCCCGGTTCTGCAAGCATACTGAAAAGAGATGTGTAAGGCATTGAGCTTTTTCCAGATGATGTAAGAAACCCTGATCTTGCTGGCTGCCCTTTTTCAGCTATGTCAGACTCGGAGAAAAGTTTCCTATTGGGAGATCGACACACGCTGTAGTTGGCTTTTTTGTTGTTGTTGGTTTTGGTTTTTTTTCACCAGATTTCTCTTTCCCCTGAGATTACTTTGAGTGATCCAAGTTCATATCTTGCCTTGGTGTTACCTCTCACGTAAAACAATCCTGTACTTGTGTTGGTGAAAGACACTGCCACTTCTTCTGTGCTTAAGCTTGGCCTGTTGGTGTCCTCGTATTTGTGCAGCAGGAAACTTTCCTTGTAGGGTGACTGGTGGCAAACAAAGGTTTCCCCTGTTAAATTCCTAAATTTCTCCATTAGACAGAGAGAGGCACTTTTGGGCCTCTCTGTTTCAAGGAAAAACAAGGCTGCCTCTACAAGCCTCACATTTCGTAAAACATTCAAGATTTGATGAGGTTACTTTTAAATAATATATTCTGGACTGTATATTGTTTAATGTTCCATTTGCAGAATAGTTGCTTGCTTGGGGCAAAACTATTTTTCTTATCCAAAGGAATCTGGGAGCATTGTCTGAACAAGGGATGTGCCCTGCAGGAGCAGTGAAGCACTTCAGCTCCAAAGGGAGATCACCGCAGGAGCGCAGATCCCAGCTTTTCTGTGCTTCGTAGAATCGTGGAATGGTTTGGGTTGGGAGGGACCTTTAAGATCATGTTGGTTCAACCCCCTGCTATAGGCAGGGACACCTCCCTGTAGACCAGATTGCTCAAAGCCCCATCCAGCCTGGCCTTGAATGCCTCCAGGGAGGGAGTATCTACAACCTTTCCGGGCAACCTGTTCCAGTGTCTCACCACCCTCATAATAAAGAGTTTCTTCCTAATATCTAGTCTAAATCTACCCTCTTCCAATTTTCCCTTTGACCTGCTGGTCATACGATGCAACCCAGGATGCACTTGGCCTTCTGTGCTACATACCAGACTGTTCACATGTGCTGATAGTCCTGCTAATTCACACTCCATTTGGCCCTCTACTCAGATTGTTGGTTGTTTTTTATAAACTTCAGGTTCCATATAAACTTTTTGGAGCAATCAAGCCTGATCTTGGATTACGTTACTTAAAAATAGAAAGAAAAAAGACATTTTCGAAAAGGGCTGGAAACAGTTCATCACCAACCCATTCTTTCTTTGCTGAAGGGCTTAAGTAGTTCAGCTGTTGTGCTGTTTCTCTTGCACACGTAACTCATTCTTTTTTAATTTGTGAACAGTGTTTTGCAATAGAGGAGATTTTTGGTACGATTACCCATGAAATACTTGAATGCAACATTAAGCAGAAGATTGTATAATGCAAGTTTTTCTTCAGCAGTTGCTTCAGTGTGTCAGCAGGACTTGGTGATAGGCTGATGAAGCACAGCAGGATGTATCTGGATGAGGTCACCAGAAAAACCAATTTTGAAAGGAGAGCTTAAACCTTCAGAGTCTGGCTACGTTTCGCTAGGAGATGACATTTTAAAATCGAGAACCTAACTTTGTATGCTTCCTTCAGTGTGCACCAAACACTTCCTTAAATCTCTTTTTCTCTCTCTGGGCACACTGTTTTGTATTCAGCTTCTCAAAATCAGTCTCAGTTGATCTGAAACCATAAGAAATGTATTCACCCAGCAAATCTAGTTGTGACTTCTTAGTTTTATGTGATAACTGTATTCCCAAGTACTGTGCACCTCTAATATTTCCTTTGCTCAGGAAGGCATGTTAAAAACAAAACAAAACAAAACCCTTCTTGCTAGCCTGTTTTACTGCTGAAATTTCCCTTCTGCCATGTTTTTAATACAAATGGAACAAACCCGCTAAGAGAAGCAGACAGATCTTGGCAGATTTTTATTAAGTAAATGCTATCCAGTATGAATGTTTGAATTACATGTGGAAGAGATGGGAAGAAGAATGCCTAGTTGAATGCCAAACATTTTTCATACCAGCCAAGAAGTAAATCAAGTGTAGCTTTGCATAAGCTCTTCTAGTTGAAGAAAATGTTTGGGGAATTTCCCCTAAAACATTGACTTTGGGTTTAGTTTGCCAGTAATGTCCATAGCCATACTCTTTTTCAGTAAAGCTGGCCATTATTGAAAGATCTATTTTGTTCAGCCATGGATAACTGAAGCAACACCTCTGTATAAAGAAGGTGGTTTGGAGAGAGATACCTCCCTATGTGGCCAGTTAATAGAGTATCTAATCTAACAGGGTGTATTTATTTATTAAACTTACTATCTTCCGAAGGGAGATTTATGGGAGAGCCTCTTTCCTAGGCAGAGCCCTTCGAGCTGAGTTTGTAAAGCTTGTATTTTTGGGGGGCAAGGAAAATGGGAACTTCACAGAGGAAGCTGTGGATCACTGGGGCATTACAATGCTGCCCTAGGATGGCCACCTCTCTCCTAGTGTTGGTTATCTGCTTTGGGAGGCCTCATCTCTTGTCCTGCTGGAAACATTTGGACTTCCTGATGCTGCAGGGAAATCTGTAGGACTTGTTCCCCCCAGTAGAGGCTTAATGGGGCTGAGCTGAGGGGGCTTTGCTGGGGCTTCTGTGGACCTGCACATGTCGGTGAGGAGCAGAAACAAGGTGAATGTGGAGGATTGGGTGCAGTACAGGCCGCACCATGCTGGGACCACGTCAGTGCCTTGAGCAGGGCTGATTTCACCTCACATTGGGCTGAAACAGCCCAATGACTTATGACTGAAGATGACAAAGAGTGATATTGACTGAATTTTACAAGGGGTGGGGGCTTCTGCTAAGGGTCTGGCTCCAGAAGGCTCCTACTTGGTATTTTGTTTTGGGTGCTGTAAAATACCCCCTTGTGAAATGCATTCAGTGCTGGCTGCTCTGAGGAAATGTGCTTTTCCTGTGCACAATAAGCATTGGGGCCTCATCCAGGACAACACTGAAGCATCTTGGGTGGAGTATGCCCTTGTGGTTACCCTGGAATACAAAACTTGGATGCACTTTCTCTGGGTTGGAAGCTTCTATTAGGAAAGCTCTACTTCAGTCATGAGATAAATGCTTAGTGGAGGAAGTTGTGCACGAGTTCCCTGCTTGTGCTCCCTTATCAAACAGTTTTGTGCACGTGAAAGAAAGTAAACAGTGGAAATTAAAAATCTTCTAGAATACATACTGCCTTTAGCACATCCCTTTGAGGAGAGTGGTGAACAATATGTGCCCACTTGAGAAATTTCCAGTTTCTGCGTTTTCTGTCTTGAGAAACCAAGAAGATGCTTTCACTAATTTTTGGTGTTTTTTGAACCCCGATCTCTCTGAAAGTGGAATAAGCTTGGGAAGAAAATATTTTCTGATACCGTAGTGAAAATGTACACCATCCATCAGTATTTGCCAAGGCAGTATTGCTGGTGGCCTCCCTGATACCTTTCACTGAACTGCTGGAGTTATTAGACACTGCTGAACAGCAGAGGAAGAACAGTGTGAACGTGTTAGAAATAGTATCGTTTTGTGTTTTGCAGTAGCAGACATTTTTTACTGCCCACTTGCTGATCAGTTGGAGAGTTTTTAAAAGATGAAAGGCAAAAAATGATCTACTGGAAAAACTGACTGCCTGTGGCAAGAGGGTTGGAACTTGTTGATCCTTGAGGTTTCTTCCAGCCCGAGCCTGTCTGTAATTCTATGAAAGGTGATCAGTAATAGTGTTTTAAAAGGGAGAGAGTTTTGCAATTTTTTGCTTGTTTGTTTGATGTTTCACAAAGAAAATGAGAGTGAACTCTTTGTTTTGCTGTCACTGATGACAGATGATCATCTGGTGGTGCAGGCTGGGAGGGACTGCAGGAGGTCTCTGTTCCAGCCACCTTGCTAAAGTGGGTTCAGCTCTGTGTTCAGAGTAGGTTTCTCATGTTGGGTCTTCAGAAAACAGCAGAGATGGAGGCTGCAGTGCTGTTCCCATGCTTTATGATCCTCCTGGTAAAAAAAAAAACAACACTTTTTCTTAGGTCAGATTTGTCTTGTTTCACAGAATCACAGAATTATCAAGGTTGGAAAAGACCTAGAAGATCATCTAGTCCAGCCATTACCAATACTTCCCAGCTAAAACAGTTTCCTGTTGTGCATGTTGTCTCCCCTCCATCCAGAGAGAGGAGCACCCAAGGATGTGGTTTCATGTCATGTCCTGTTCTACATCAAGCTTTGCATTACAAGGGGTATTGCATTCAGAAAGTCACTGCAGGCTCTGGGAACCTGGGTCTCAGAGAGACATCTGGACATGCAGAGAGCAGCCCAGCTCCCACTTGGACATGCTCAGGTGCATCACAGGATCAGTCTCCACCTCTGCTGAGCTGCTGGGGCATGAGGAAGCCCTTTAGACTGTGTCTGAACTAACGGTTCTTCTGGGAGCGCCTTCTCCAGGACCATGCCCTGTTATCTCAGCCATCTCCATGGCAGCAAGCTCTGCCAGCTGAACCTGGCACTGAGCTGCACAGACATGTGGGCTGAGTGCAAGAGTCCTCACGGTGTGTCAGTGCATGAAGGTGCAGAGCGATGTCCTCATGGTTTTCCAGAGGTGCTTAGGCAGTGTCTCCTGTTGCAATTGGTGAGAAAGGAGTGAGTGCTTATGGGGGCAGCAAGCCACTCAGAAAGCAGCAAGGCAGAGGAGGAAGAGCTGTTCTCCCCCAGGATTTGGGTTGGCTTTTCCCCCTTTTATTGGCCAGGAGAGCAGTGACCCACGTAAGCACAGGGCTGGGGCCAGCTCCCTCCCCCTGCTTCCTTTCCCTGGCAGGGAACAGGCGCTCAGATTTCCTCCCTAGCACAGGCGGATGGGGATGGCGGCTCTGGGCTACATTCCTTTTGGTACAAAAGAAAAGGAAAAACTGCTCTCCATGCAGGCAGATGGCTGACTGTTTCCTGGCAGCTCCACTGCACTGTCTTTTTTTCCTATTGTCCTGGCACACACACACATATACAGAGAGTAGCTTTCCTCCTGGAAAAATAAATAAATGCAAGAGGTTGGTGGGTTTGTTGTTGTTGTTGTTGTTGTTTTGGGGTTGCTTTTTTTTTTTTTTTTTGCTTTTAAAGCTGTGCAGGTTTCCTCCTCATGATGGGTCAGCTTTGGCAGCTTACCCTACACCTGGCCTGGGCCCTGCAAGGAAGGCTGCGTGGTGTGGTGGTGTGTGCTGTGCTGCGCTTGGAAGGTCTCAGTAAGAAATGGGATCTGCAGTAAGCAGATCTGCGTTTGCAATGCCTTAGGTATGCAGGAGAGAGGCGAGGAGAAGTGGGGTCTCCAGAACCAAAAGGCGATCCTCGGGCAGCTCTCTGAGCTGGGAGGGTGATGCGCAGAGGTAAGCTGTGGGCATGTCGCGAGTTTGGGAAGCTCTGAGGTCTGCTGGAGCACACAGCTAGTGATCCAAGGCCAGGGTGATGGGCGCTGCAGGAAGCTGTGTGCTGGACCCTCCTCGGGAAGGGAAGCAGTCAGCATCCTGCAGGGTGAAGGCCACCGAAGAAGAGAGTCGCTGAGACTCGGTTTATCTTCCCCAATGATAACTTATTTTGGAAGAATTGTGAGTTCTTCATTTTAATGCTCTCATTTCCTTTCCCAATGTGAGACAATTTGTCTTCCTGCCAGGAAACTCTTTGCAGAGTTGCTCCTTGAAGGGACCTCTTTGGATCTCGCATGTGCTAAAATATCGGAGGTTATCTCACTGCACTGAAAATTAATTCCAGTGTGGTTCATGGTCTGAACGCTCTATTTTAAGGGCAGGTTGTTTCCTAAGTTGTCAAATGTTTGAGTTTCTTACAAGCTTAGCAATAACTCTGAATTCTTTCCAGATCTTTTTACACTAGAAATGATTTACTGTCATAGTAAGACTGGTGTACTTGTAATATTTGTAGCGTTCCAATCAAATGAATGAAAGAAGCTACACCAGTTGGCTACACTGGTAGAAATGCTCAATGCCACTAGAGTTTGGTCTTTGTTGGAGGTGCTTCTACCGTATTGGTTAGGAATCCTGCCTGTCCTTGTGGCTGATGGGCTCTTCTGCTGGTAGATGTTGGCTCGTGTAAATCTGGTCCATATTTCTGTTGCTCTATTCCATATTGACTGTGGCCTTGTATGTGGGTACTTTCAAAGCCAAAGAAAACAGGTATGGAGTGCTGGCTGCACTGATGTCATCAGCAAGCTTGCGTTTGCTTCAGAAACACAGGATTCACGTTAATGTCTTATTTAACCTTGGCTTAATGTAGTTGAATTTTCTTTTGTGAGGATGCAAAGCAAATGTAAATATGTTCAGCCTGGAGAAGAGAAGGCTTTGGGGAGACCTGTAGTGGCCTTTTAGTATCTAAAGGGAGGCTGTAAGAAGGAAGGGGACAGACTGTTTAGCGGGGTCTGTTGTGATAGAGCAAGTGAAAATGGTTTTGAAGTAAAAGACAAGATTTAGATTGGATATTAAAAAAAAAAGAGATGGTGAAGCACTGGCACAGGTTGCCCAGATGTGATGGATGCTCCATCCCTGGAGACACTCAAGGTCAGGCTGGAGGGGCTCTGAGCACCCTGATCTAGCTGTGGGTGTCCCTGTTCATTGTAGGGGAGTTGGACTAGATGGTCTTTAAGGGTACTTTCAAGCTCAGACAATTCTGTGATTCTATGATTATCCCACTTTGAAATGGGCTAAGTGATTCCACCATCTTCACTGATGTGCTTACGTGAAATCTGAAGTGCACAGAGGTGGACTTGTATTGCCAAGACCTGGCACAGCAGCGTCATCCTCTACTCCTGCCTTCATCTCCAAGGGTCTTGGTTTCTCCATCTGGATTTTTTTGTTTGTTTGTTTGTTTATAACTTTATTACAGAAAGCTGAGTCTGGAACATGTCATTCCACTAAACATCATCATTAGAATTAATTTTAAGAGTTAGAATGGCAATCAGGTAATCATTAATAAAGTTGGAAAAGACCACTGAGCTCAAATAGTCCAACTGCTAACCCATCCCCACCATGCCTCCTAAACATGTCCGTCAGTGCCACATCTACACGTTTCTTGAACATCTAAAGGGACAGTGACTCCACCACCTCCCTGGGCTAAATGCCAGATAAATCTCTTCCTTCCCACATATAGGGAACCTGCTGTAGGAGTAAAGATGTAGCAGTAATAGAAACCATTCTTGCCACCAGAAGAAATAACATAATTTATCATTTATAAATCCAAGGCTTAACTAAATCTATGAATTAGGGAGTGTTGCTGTCATGCTAGACATGGTCCTGTTCCATCCTACTGCTACCTCTGGAAATGCTGTGTTTCCAGCTGAGGGTGTGGTTGTCTGCAGGAAACTGGAGGGATGTTGAATTCCCTTTGAGCGGTTGAGCTTTTCTTCTGTTTGTTATGTGTTTAAAGGGAGGAACAAAGGGAAAATAAGACAATGGGAAGTGTGGGACAAGCTTAATAATAGTGGGTGCAACTAGCTCCACCTTTAATAGAACACAATTCGTATTGTAAGACTGTTTTCAATTTCTGCCTTTAGGTCAATCGTATCATTTCAATCTGCTGTTTCCCTTCTGAGTATTTGCCTCTGGCTGAATTGCTTTCAAGCCTGCAACCAAAATATTTCAGCTGTTTTAAAGAGTGAAGCTAGGGAAGAAAATATACTACTTTATCTGCGTTTAGAATACATCAGGATTTTCTTTGGCTAAGATTAATCTTGTGCTTATTAACAGAAGTGCTATCTGTAGGTGAGGGCTGCTGTTTCTATCAGGAATGCATCCTTTGCCACTCTGTCATCTTCAGATTTCCAAGGCTCTGTGGGAAGAAGACTTCAGTTTGCACATGTGGCTTGGAAGGACATGGTTTAGTGATGGGACTCACTGGGTTGTGCTGATGATTGGACTTGGTGATCTTGAAGCTGTTATCCAACCCTGATGATTATATGTTCAGCAGATTTTTTTTAATTATTTTTTATTTATTTTTATCTCCATTGCCGTCCTTCCAGCTCACTGTGACAGACAGGTGACACTCATGATATCCGTGATGTCCCTGTGGAGCATCATCTACAATCTTCAGCAAAGGGGTGGTGGACAGAAACAGTGGGTAGAAAGTGAGAGTAGTTTGTCAGGGGTTCCACTGCTTTACTACAGAAGAAGGATGCTTTATTACAGAATGAGGATGGCCTATGGATGCATTTGAGACCTGGGGTGACCCACCAACATTACCCACAGGAGCTCCTGCTCGTTCCCTTCTTTTCACTGCTGAGGATTAGCTTCCTTTCAGAGCAGAGCCTTGTGCCAGTGCAACAGCACCTGTGATCCTGTAATGAAATCCCAGCCTGAGAGTCGTATGGTAATGGACACATCTCCATTTCAGAGCCAAAAGTTGGCCTCTTAACCAGAGGTACAAAATACATTGCTGTGATTTAGTAGGACTTCCCTGTATCTTAGTCCAAAAATGGTGGAGTAGAACTGGCAGTTACTTGTTTTTTCTGTGCCTTCAATTATCCCTCTGGCACTGTAATGAAAAAGAGGTAGAAACCACTTATTTTGCTGGTATCCGGGAATGCTGAAGACTGTATCAGAAAGGAAGGAAAAAAGCCTTGATCTCAGTCAAAAACAATGACTTGGGCATAAAGGTGCCATCATTCTGCTTTTAAAGAAATGTGTGCTATGCTCTGCACACATGAATATACAGTGGGAAATAGTCATGAGCATAAGGAGGGATGGAGAAGAGCAAAGAGACTGCTGATAGTGAGTAAGCATAAGATTAGCAGAAACTGGAACTCAAGTAGTGACCTCAGAAAGTTTAACCATGGTTGTATGTCTCAAGTGGACAGCTAGGGAGCAGAGTCTGTTGCTGAGTACACAAGGAAGATGGTGAGGAACAAGCTGGAGAACATGAGAAAACTAAAGTAGGGGAAGACCAGAGTAGGTTTTTGAAAGACAAGCTGAGCTTAATGGTAGAATCAGAGAATAATGGAATAGTTTGGGTTGTGAGGAACCTTAAAATCATCTGGTTTCAACCCCCACTAGGTCAGGCTCCCTGTGACCCCCATAGCTGCTTTCTTCCAAACCTGGAACAGAGTCTGTGAAGCTTCTGATACATATACAAATCCCAGCAGTGTCTGTCCTGCCATCTTCCTGGAGTGGCTCTTGCCTTGGCTCTTCCACTGTGTCAGGTGGCAGAGATCTGTGTGGACCAGAGCACCGAACCATTTCAGTAACTCCATGCCAGTTCTGCTCTGATGCCGTTCTGTCCGAATTCAGTGTTTTGTTTCAGTAAGCCTTTAAAATAAGCAGACCTGAAGCTGAAACTTCTTGCAGTCTCTGAATGTAGTTTCCGTACGTGTGAAGCTGAGCACTCAGGTGCCACGTTTGCAGTTGTCTGAGCAGTTCTTGTTGCGTCTTCATGCATGTAGTCCACAGCACTTGGGTACTCCAGCTTAGCCACGGGTGTTGGAAGGACACATCTGCAGCCTCACTTGGCATAGAAGGGGCCCATTCTAGTGGTGAACCAGTGGTAGAACTGGTGCCTGCAGGGATTCTTTGCTTTATTTGGCAGGGAATGAGGAGGAGTGGCTGAGAACCTCCTTGCCTGCCCTTCTCAAGGTTCACCACGATGTCAGACAGTGCTTCAGTGCTTGTCTAATTTTTCATGACAAGTGACTGATGTCACTACCTGAGCAGAGAACCTTTCATTTTTTGCTAGTTCAGTGAGTTGTACTAGCACAGCAAGGGCTGTACAAGCATCAGGGCTTGTACAAAGGAGTGAGATGGAAGGAAAATGAGGGAGCACTCTTAGACAGTGGCAACTATGAGATCTAATCAGACACATCCTTTGCCAAGGACAAGGGTGAGACCACATTGCTGGCAGCCAAAGGAGGAACAGGGGTCCAGGGCAAAGGAGAAGTAGGGCAGTTCTTTTCAGCACAGCAATCTATTGAACCAGGTCAGTGACAATATAAGCAGGCAGATGTTGTTTTGTGGGCTTAGAAAGGGGAAGAAAATCAGTAGAATTGCATGATAAAATTAAGGACATACCATATCACTGCTTTTCTGTGTGCGGGCTGAATGCTGACCCTGCCGGCTTCTGCATTCCTTGAACTGCAACACTGGCCCTCTGACATGGGGGTGCTGCACAAGAGGGGCTGTGGTACTACCATTCCTTTGAGGATTTTGAAAATAGCTTGTTTTATACGCATGGGATTCTCCCGACTCCCTTGTAAGCACTGTGGTAAGTTATCATAGATCAAAGGGAACAGTTAGGACAGAGTGAGGCAAGAGGGATAGGAAACTATGTGGGATCCAGCTCTGAAATGTCCTCTAAAATGTACTGTAGGAGTGTATCACTTCCCAGTCATTGGGCCTTCATGTTTATGTTTACATAACTTTATCCAACTTTTTCTCTTTTGCCTTTTTTTTTTTTTTTTTTTTTAAATAAATGGCTTGAGCCTGGCCACTCACAGTTAGGATCCCATCGTGAGTATGATGAACCAACAGTCCTGCTGCTAGTGCCTTCAGTCCCTTGCAGAGGGCAGGCAGCTTCTGGGGACTTCACATGGCTCCGTGCACAGCCTGGAGATGCTGCTTGGTGCTGGCACCGCGCACAGGGTACACACAGTGGCCCTGTGTGTGTGTGTTCGTGCACAAGAGCGCGTTTCCAAGCTTGCCTCTTCCCCCAAAGGGAAACAGGCTCCAAACAGAGTAAGAGCTGGGGGAGGGAGCGTGCAAGGCTTTAACTGGTGGCGTAGCCTTACTCACGATTTTCCTGTTCGTGTTTTGTCTTCTTGGCATCCTTCCTGTTCTTTATGTATGCACACTGTATATTGTTGTCACATTGTTCCTCCATGTATGTTGCATCCTTTGTTCTGCAGAGCACTGGGTTGGGAGCGTTGCTTGCAGTCTGTGTCTGGCTGCTGCAGTTCACTGGCTCGAATGCAGAAGTCATGAAAGTAACTGGAGAGGATATTTCAGTGAGCACCAAGGGGAAGAAAATGTGCGTGGGCTTTAAACGCAGCATGTCTTTATTCCTCTTGGATGAGAGCTTGACCAGCTGCGGGTTGCTTCTGGGGATGTGAAGCCTCATTGTTTGCATGCACCACCGTGGTGGCTGCGATCCCAGCTACAGGCTCAGATCCTATTTCTATGTGAGGTGTGGTATAATTGGAGCAAAGGAGATCTTGAGACGTGGCCTGCAGCATATTGCAAGGGTGATACCCATCCCCAAACCACGAGCCCTGCTGAAGTACGCTTGTTTCTTTCCCTATAAAGGTAATAGCAAAATAGGAAGGTCTGGAAAGCTCACCATGACCATTGCCTGACCTTATTGGAGACAAGGCCACGTGTGTGACTCACGTGCAGGCTGCATACATTTCTGGTGAGGCAAACTGCAGGGTATTGAGTGCTTCCTAGGAAGTTTAGCTCATATCTCAGTGGAAGACCCCTCTGCCCTTTGAGGGTAGGAACATGTCCGCTGTCAGTGCTTCCTTTTCTTCCCAAATTGCTTTGGAATTATGGTGTCCAGATGGGCATGCTCCTAACTGCCTTTGGATTGGAAGTGGGGAAGAAGGCATCTGGGAGGCAGAGGGGGGGGGGGAAGGAAAACTTAAATTAGCAGAAAGCCTAACAGCTCTTGCTGGAGACAGATGATTACAGCTCATTTCAAGGCTGCTTCCTGCATGCCAATGATAGATCAGTAAACAAACGCCTCTTTGCAAACACAAAGCAGGCAGGAACTCTGTTTGGAAGAGAGAGGTCGGGGTAGGTCTTGCTCTGCTCAGTGGCAGGAAGCCCTATCACATGGCCCTGGGAAACATGAGGCCGGCTGTGCAGAGAAGCTTCTGCTGGGAGCTTCACATCCTTCCCAGAGCCCGCCAGCAGGTTTGGGAGCTCTCTCCTTCCTCCCCTGCCCTTCCTTCCCCAGTTTAATTTTGAGACGGTATCTGATGATGGCTTTGTTCCCCCAAACAATGAAGATTACCAAACTAATTGCAGTGATGGAGCTCTCCAAATGGGTCTTGGCATCTTCTCTCCCCTTTTACGGCCTGGTTGCTGCGGGATCTACATGCCGGCCACATGGCTCTGGGCTGTCACTGCCGTGGGTCTGTGCTTTGCATTGCATGGCAGAAAGTTTGCATTTAGTTCATGCAGAAAGCAGCAGTGGATCAAGAGGGACCTGCTTGGTGTATGTCAGTTCTCTTTAAGTAAGTCATCTGCAACCTGGACTCAGCTCTGCCTGCATGATCAATCTGAGCAGAGAGATGGGAGGCAGAAGAAATAGGAGCTCCCCTTGCCCTTTGCAGTAGCTCAGTTGCTAGCTCAGCGGGCCATGGGAGCCAAACCTGGAGAGGAGGTCTACCCTTCGTTTTCCACCAAAGTTGATTTTCCATCACTGCTCTCCCAGTTTCCTCCCATCAGGCTTTGGGAATATCTGCGTGTCAGATTTGCAAGCTGGTTCTGGTAGCCTTATTAACTAAAGTCTCAGCCCCATCCCCTTTGCATCTTATTTGGGCTTGGGAGTGTCCTCATGCTAATTATCTGACCTTTGAGCTAATCAGGAGGTACCTCATTTCTGCTCTTTTGTTCCAGAGTTGTTTTTTTTTTCTTTCACATCTTCCAAGGTGTTTGGATGTGTATACCTGGTGGTTGTGTTCATATTGCAGTGTCTGATGCCTCATTGCTTAGGAGACTCCTGGCCTCAGCCTCAGGAGGCGTTGAAGGCCAGGCTGGATGGGGCCCTGGGCAGCCTGATCTAGTGCTTGTTGTAGCAACTGCCAACCCTGCCTGCAGCAGTGGGGTTGGAGCCAGGTCATCTTTAAGGCAAAACTTGGAGAAGGGCTGTACGTCCAATGCCTGCTGTTGGGAGGTTTCTTACTGCTAATGGCAGTGCCTGGTCATACTGATCAGTGACCCAGTGGTGCAGCACTGTAAGGAAGCTGTAAGCCAAGTGCTATGCAGCCTCAGTTGCTGCTTTGCAGGAATCTGCTCTGGTTGCCTGGGTGAGTCATCTTTTGGACAGAGACACGGGCAATCATTAGTTTTCCATTATTTGCAATGCATAACAGTTAATGGATGCATGAATAGATTTTGTTTCTCGGGCTGGTAAATTTTCTTGAAGATTTTGCAAGGCTGCTCTGTGTCTAGAAATGAAATGGGTGTTTGTTCCAGTTCCTAATGAGGAAGAGAAGCCAAGGGGTTTATTGTCTGGGGAAAGAGAGTCTGCTAAATGGTTAGCCATGAGCTGCCCCGAATGTGTACACACTGAGTTGACCCAGAGTTCACTCCTCATCTTAGGAACACTGCCAGTGTGGGATGAAGGGAGGGAAAGAAAACTGGGAACAAACAAGACTGATTTTTTTCTTTCTTTCTCTCTGCTCAAAATACTCGAGCAGTGGAAATGAGAGATTCTTTTGTTCTTCAGTGTTGTTGGTGTGCTTTTTTTTAAAAGCTACAAGAACCGACTAAACTTCCTGAGACACTCAGTCTTACCGCTGGGTGCTGGGCATGGCAGGGTAGCATCAGGCAGAGCAGGTGAGTGGATAGACTGGGGCAGCCACAGATTTTCCAAGCGTGATGTCTGAGATGGAGGGCCCCTTCCTGCCCTGAGAGGTAGAGGGGGGACCAACAACCTGTCATGGCCCACTGGAGGGCACGCTGCAACATAACTACGTGCTTCAGTGCATTGTCATAATATGTTGAAGGGGTTGTTGTGACAACTGGAAGAGCTTACGTCATGTGGCCTTAGCACAATTCTTACTAAAATCATTATTGTTTACTTGTTCTGTGAGTAGAAAAAGCCTAAATCCTCTGAGGTTTAGGCAATAATAAAAGCATTCACAAAACATGCTGTGTATTCAAATCATGGTACTGCAGTTGATACTGAGTCAAAGATTGTTCTTGTTATCAGAACCTCTTTTAGCTCTTCCCTGGGCTTCTAAGGGCTGGTGCTGTCACCTTTCTTCCCATTTTGCAGATGGTGAAACTGAGGCTGTCCTCTGGGAGCTGTCATATTTTGCTCCTGTTAATTCTCCTGGACTTCAGGAAGAGATGTACGTGCGTGTGTTTGTTTGCAGCAGGAGGGGAGAGCTGAGCACAGAATGACAGCTCTTCCTTGTGTCTGTCTGCAGGTGAACTGCTGCCCAGCTGTGTGCTGACATGATGACAGCTAGCAAGGCGGCCGAAGTGAGCAGCAGGTCTGAGAGCAGTGTCTGCAAGTCTGCTGAGAGGTGGGAGCTTTCCAGGTTTCAGTGCCCGGCTGCTTTGCTTTCGTTTGTTATCCCCAATAGAAAGAAAACCAAAAGAAGAAAATATTCTTTCAGCTTAACACTGCCCCTCTCTACTCACATGTTGGATCACACCCCTGTATGCCTCAGGTGGTTTCATTGCCATCTCAAGGTTGACATGTTATGTTTTTAGCATCCTATCAGTGATAATATCCTAGAAGCACAGTGCTAAAAGAGCTCTGCCCCAGAGCAGAACCACTATGTTGATGATACTCCAGCTGCACTTGAAATCTTCGGCACGGAGACTCCTCAGACAAGCCTTACTGTCACCACCCCTAACAGCTTTTCTTGGTGTCCACCCTTGGTTTTTAGTGCACAGTCCAGCCACCAATGTCACTGACAAGCCTTGCTCCCAGGGAAAGGTTCATGGTGTTCACAATGCCAGTTCTTGCCCCAAGCATGAAGTTGTCACTGAGACAGCCGGGAGTTAAATATCTGGGAGGCTAAGGAAGAACAGCATCTGGCTCAGGTCCTCCTGCTGAGAAACCCATCCCAGACTCAATTTGCACTACAACTGAGCCTGCAGTGGCTGCCAGCATTGCTTAGTTCCAGGACAAAGCATGAGACCTGCCAGCACTCAGGGTATCCAAGTGGATGTTCTTACCAGAGTGCTTAAGCTCTGGAAGAGGCGCATTGATACATTTAGGTTGAGAGCAATTTACAGAGTTGAATCTCAGTGTTGGTACTGTGGTTAAATGGGACTCACAGTAAGGGCTTGCATCTCTCTAACTACCTTGTGTTCTGCTGGTTTGCCTTTCCAAGCCCAAGCATTGCTGAGCACTGGAAAGTACTTTGGATCAGAAGTATTTTGTGTTGGAGTAACTATTTATCTGTCCAGCTGGAACTTTACTGTGTTGATATAATAACACAGCATTGAAAAGAAAAAAAAAAAAAGCACTTGGAGGTCCCCCAGACTAGAGATATTAGGGACTTTTTGATGTGGTTTGGACTCAAACAAATGAAAATGTTGAATCCCTTGCTCTAAAAATGCTGAGCCTAGTGCTTGGGTGCTACATCACATCCTCTGCGCTGAGGGAGTGTGCCTGGGTGCGTGGGAGCCCAAGCCCCATGTAGCCTGGGATGGTAGGGATGTAGAAATGTTGCAATAAAAGTGCAGGGCTTGTATACTAATGTGCTCACGGGAACATTTTGAATGAATCCAGACAGATCCTCTGAGGTGGATCTAGAGGAATGTTGGCTGTGCCACATGGTGTCTTCTCTAATAGCAGCTATTTTGCTGTTGTTTGTTAAGGATCAATTTTGTATATATTTGCAGTGGACCTGCTTAATGCCTTGAAGATGTATAAAACTGCTGCACTTCCTAACACTTCTGTTGAGCCTCTCATTGGTATCAGCATGTCTGTTGTACAAAAATTGTTACCTGCCACCTACTTCTGCCACAGAGAAAGATTTCATTTCACTAGTCATAACAAGAATAACATCGTGTTTTGGTTATAAAGACCATTTCCTTGGCATTCTCTCCCACAAGCCTGTTTCTCAGGGTCTCAGTGTGAGCATCCTGTCCTGTTACCAGATTTGTAAGTAGAATTTGTGGAGCTGATGGACTGACTAAACCAAGGGTAAACAATGGCAGTGAATGTCTCTTCTCTTTTTCTCTTTGCTGTATAGGATCAAACTTGCGGATAAAAACAGTACAGCGGCAGCAAAGGAATTAGGAAGGCTTCTGTGTGGATCTTCAAGTGAGAGATGTTCTGAAGGTGCCTCTGTCACCCTGAGTTTAACACCTGAAGCTGAACGAGTTTCTTGCGTGGTGAAGAACCCTCTGGGAGCCTTGGAGAACTTGATGCTCGATCCAAGGCTAGACTGCTTTCAGCAGAACATGCTCAGTCCCAAAATGATCATCAGTGACCCATCTGTGGATCTGAACGTTAAAGAAAACAGTAGAATCATCAGGAAACAGATAGGAGGTACTCAGAGTACACGGACACCTGGAAAAATTGGCTTGAGGAATAAGTCCTTCAGCATCAAGGACAAAATTTCAGAGTGGGAAGGGAAAAAGGAAATGCAGTCTGCTCCTCGTCGAGAGGAGGAGCAAGGAACTAAAGAGGAGCAGAAGATACCATGTGTAGTTGAGAAGACAAGTGGAGAAGCACTGATGTCTCGGAAAGTGGAGACCAAGAGACTTACAAATTGGGAGCTGGAGTGCAAAGGGGCTGGCAAAGAGAATGAGCGGAAAGCAGGAACTCCGAAAGGCATGGGGCAGGGAGCACAGCGGAAAGGGGAAACAGAGAAGGATGAGGAAGTGCAGTCCAGCCTCGGAAAATGCAAAGAAGTGAAAGGTGGGAAGTGGGAGGTCCAGAAGGAGAATCTTTCAGTGCTTAGTCAGGTCAAGAAACTGGAGCAGGCTTTGAAGGATGGCTCAGCAGAGCTGCAGCCACAGTTGCCTGGTACTTATTACTCCCCACAGTGCTTGCAGGAGAAGGCAGCACAAGGACACGCTGCTCCAGAGGGCCATGAGAGCATATGTGGGACTGAGCTCAACAAAAGGCTTCTTGGTTTGGACTCTGAAATCAGCGAGCCAATTTTTGGGACTCTAGAAGAGGTAAGAACTTCTCATGTGAAATCCAAGGACTGCACTACAGAAAATGTGTACACAGAACCAGGGGTGCCAGAGAAGAAACCTTTCATCAACCCACTGCCAAAGCCCCGGCGGACTTTCAAACACGAGGGGGAAGAGGACTGGGTGCCAGCAGCTAGGAATAAAAGAAATTTGCCCCCTCTGCCATCCATTCCTCCCCCTCCTCTCCCCTCCTCTCCTCCTCCATCAGCTGTCAGCAGGAGGCTTTGGAGCGGGAAGCACAAGAACAACGCTGACCACAGGTAATTAGGCTGTGTTTCACAAAGGTGTTGGTCTTAATGCTGGAGTACCCCCCCCACTTCCCATATCTCAGTGGAAGAGCTGCATCTTCCTTGGTCACGCATAATCCCCAGTAAATTAGAGCCTTGCTTGCCGTGATCTGCACTAAGTCATGTAAAGCACTTTGGAGCACAGCCCTGCCAAAAAGGACTCGGGGTACTGGTGGGTAGCGAGCTGGACATGAGCCAGCAACATGCCCTTGCAACCCAAAAAGACCAGCCATATCTTGGGCTGCATCAAAAGCAGTGTGGCTAACAGGGCGAGGGAGGTGATCCTGTCCCTTTTCTCTGCAATCTCTGCTGGTGAGATTGCCGTGTCCAGGTGTGGAGTCTTCTTTACAGGAAAGACATAGATCTGTGGAGTACATCCAGAGGAGGGCCACAAAAATGGTCCAGGAGTGGAACACCTCTCCTACAAGGACAGGCTGAGAGAGCTGGAGTTCAGCATGGAGAAGAGAAGGCTCCAGGGACACTGGAGGGTAGCCTTTCAGTATCTGAAGGGGAACTACAGGAAAGAAGGAGACAGACTCTTTATCAGGAACTTCTGTGTTGAAACAAGGAGAAATGGTCTCAAATTAAAAGAGGAAGTTTAGGTTGCATTTAAGGAAGAAGTTTTCACAATAAGGGTTGTGATGCACTAGAACAGGTTGCCTAGAGAGGTGGTGGAAACTCTGTCCTTGGAGACACTCAAGGTCAGGCTGGAGAGGCTCTGAGCAACCTGATCTAGTTGTGATGTCCCTGTTCATTGTAGGGAAGCTGGACTAGATGGCATTTAAAATCCCTTCCAACTCTAAGGATTCTGTGATTCTAAGGTATCTCCGACAACTTTGAGCAGTCAGCATAACTTCATGGGGTAATCGTGAAGAGATATGTCATGATAAAATGGGCTTTAAGGCCACTGCGTTACGTTGCTTAGCCTTCAAGCCCAAGACTGAGGGGGTTGTGTTATTTTTGTGTGCTTTGTTTTGTTTTTAGCAAAAACTGTGATTGTAAAATTAATACAGCTGATCTGGAAGCAGCTCTGGTATGAGAATCTCTAGACTCTTCCACAACATTTTCACTGTTAATAGTAAACTTGTTCTTCTAACTGAATCTACTGTGTATGTAGTGTATACTGTGTATGTGTGTATACTGGAACTCTTTCTTGTCTTTCCTCTCTACCCTCATGATTGTAGCACATTTTTGAGGCAAGGAGAATAGAACACACAGCTGCTTGAAATGTCACATCAGAATTCCTGGTTTGGGTGCCAGAGGGAAACTGAAACTCTCCAGGTTTGTCAGTGGAGGACTTGTTAGTTTTTATCCTTTTTAGCACCCAGCACTTGAATACTGCTGTCCTGTTCTGCTGAGAGACCTGATTTTGGGAACCCCTTAATACTGATGAGGGTGGAAACTCCTGTGCCCTAAATGGGACCTGTCTGGCCTAAGGTTCTGTGTAGTGTTGTGAGTGAATTACAGAATGCTGTGATTTGGCTGTAAAAGCTGCTTCACTCTCCTCTTTGTTCCTTTCCTCTCCCGTCAACGTGCAGGAAGTCGTACGAGTTTGAAGACTTGCTGCAGTCGTCATCAGAGAATGGAAGGGTGGATTGGTACGCGCAGACCAAGCTGGCCCTCACACGCACTTTATCGGAGGAGAACGTCTATGAAGACATACTGGGTAGGAGCTTTGGCCAGGGAAGGATTTGACTGCGAGCACTAAATGACGCAGAGGACTTGTGGTCAACAGCCCCGCGTTGGTGGTGCTGATTGAAGTTTGTTTGTTATCCACATGCAAAACAGATTTACGCAGATCATAGTTTACACGATTTACTGGCATAGTCATAAGGAAAACAGACCAAATATTTCAAAATTCATCGGCTTCAGAGATGAACCTGAGGGATGTGGGGACCAGCTTTTAGTTTTTGCTGGTGTCTGTCCTCTGTCTTGCTTGCATCCCGTGGACAAGCTCTCACACCTCTGGTTTGTGCTTCGTTGTGAGTTTGTCACCGATGAACATCATGGTAGATCACTGAACACAGAACATAGAATAGAAGCATCCCTCTTGAAAAAGCCTTTCTAAGTTTTTGTAGCTGTAGGCTGGGTTGTGTAAGGCTCTTGGCTGAGTTTAGCAGAGTAGGAATAGAGTGGCTGCATCAGCTCTGATCATGCAGCTGTTACCTACAGAGGTGATCTGTGCTGTTCAGCAGGGGAGGCAGCTGCACTTTTGCAGGAGCAATCAGGGCATTATTATTTTGATACTAATAGAATCTCATCATATTTGATTAGAAAGATCTCTGGAAGGAATGCTATTCCTTTGGGACTGTTTGCAAAAAGGGTGATGCCAAATGGAAAACTCTTTTGTGAATCTAAGTAACCATTTGTCTTTATCTTCACTCTATTTGAGGGCCAAAGATCCAGGGGATGTCTGAACAGCTGGTATTTTTTTTCATGTGTGTGCTTTGGGGCGTGGTGGGAGGTCTCAGAAATCACTATGTAGCTGTCACCTTGTCAG
This sequence comes from Perdix hodgsoniae, assembly GCA_035772895.1. Taxonomy (NCBI): domain Eukaryota; kingdom Metazoa; phylum Chordata; class Aves; order Galliformes; family Phasianidae; genus Perdix; species Perdix hodgsoniae. The sequence goes on along the minus strand of JAPSGF010000038.1, from coordinate 2,111,067 downwards.
CTGGAATAACAAGGATAGCATTACTGGGTGGCTGTGTATGCAAATCCATCCATCCAAAAACAAGCACACTCATGTGCCCAGAGCTTGCAGAGGACTTCAATACCATGCTGAAATTCCTCTCCCCTTCTGCTTTCAGTTGCAAATTTTAGAAGAAAACAGAGTTAACAGACAATTGTCAGCTAATGGGGTATGATTTGTTTTGTTTTGTTTTTGTTTGTTTTATTGCTGCATATTTAGGCTGTGCCCAAAGTCAGTGATCTTTAATTGGTTCCTGCACTCCTGGTTGGTCTTACCATGGGAGCTTGGGAAAAGAGATGGAAGGGGCAACTCCAAAAAAGCCAGTTTTGTTCTTTGCAAGACCACGGGTGGGCATAGTCCACAGAATATAAGCAACATCTGAAAACCACACCAGTGGAGGAGTAATGGGGACTGCTGGTAGCCCAGAGAGGTGGTGGATGCCCCATCCTTGTAAACATTCAAGGTCAGACTAGACAGGACTCTGAGCACCCTGATCTAGCTGTAGGTGTCCCTATCTATTGCAAGGCATTTGAACTAGATGACCTTTAAAGGTCCCTTCCAATTCAGATGATGCTATGATTCTGTGTTAATTTTTGCATCCACAGTGCATGCAAGCATACATGCACACCCCGTAGACATGTGCATGATTTGGGGAGGGTTCAGCTGCTGGTGGGAGATCTGTTGCTCTTTCCAGAAAGTCACACAGGTTCTTTTCATATGCATCTTTTTACCTGTTTGCCATTGCTTAGGTGGAATACTGGAAGCTGTACTGGGCAGATGAATATCAAGGTTTATGTGTCAGAAAGAGGCAAGACTGGACATGCTGGCAAGCAGTTTGAGGATGAGGTTGGCAGCAGAACACAATCTCATTATTCTTTCTCCAGTCCATCCAGTATGTGACTGCTGAAATACAACCTCAGCTGTGAAGTGTACCATTGGATTTAGAAGGTGGAACCACTTCCAGGGACTTGAGCATTTATGCAGAAAAAATGTTAGCACAGACTTACTAGCCAGCATCACACAGGTTTACCTTTTCCTTCTTGGTGAATTCAGGTCCACCACTGCAGTGTGAGTATCCTTAAGCAAAAGACAGAAGTCAGTGTTGAAAAGGCTTGGGTTTCTGTCCTTGTCTGAAGACTTCCGTTGGCACTCCCTGCCTGGCAGGGCAGTCAGGTTGGAGCACACCAAACTGACAGATCTTAGAGCCATCCACAGCCATCCACAGCTCTTGCTCCCAGATGCCTGCAGTGTCTCTGGTCTCTAGCCTTAGCTCTCAGTCAAGCATTACATGAATGCAGCAGAAATGCAGTTGCTTTGCCCAGCTGTCCACTGGGATGTCATGAAAAGATGCTGATGAAAAGAGAAGTCTCATAACCAGTTGCCTGCACTCGAAGGTGCTTGGACTGAGACTTTGTCATTATTTTTTTAGGATACTCAGTTGAAGATGCTGCAACCTGCTTTTTCAGAATGCTGTACTTTTCTTTGAAGATGCTTATATTAGTGTTTTCCACCCTGCTGAAGATTGGGGTGTAAGAAGTTCATTATATTTAATTTTGGGTATTTAAAATTCAAGCTGGTCACATACCTTAAGAATGGGACACTTTTGGGTGGTCATTCAAGCTTAAGTTTTTGAGAGGCTCTCATGTAAGAATGGACCAGATCTTACTTCCAATGATTCTTTTTCTCTCTCTTTAGAGAGAGAGCATCCTGGCTTTGGATGACCTGGATTAAGTGAATCCTTTCCTCTTTCTAAAGTGGGGTCAGTGGGAACGGAGGCATTCATGAATGGCAGATGTGTTCAAAAGCCTGTATTGTGTGCCAGTCATCCATGCTGCAGCACTCAGCCCAAGAACGGTGCTGGCTCCACTTAAATGATGACCAGAGGTCTTTCTAAATGTGGGGTTCAAATGGAAAGGGGACTCTTATGCTGGCTTTTGGCTGACAGTTTCATTCAGAAATAATTTTAAGCAGAAGACTGGAAAGATGGAAATATAATTACGGACCAGTGTACATGAGAAACTCACAGCTCCTCTGAAGAGAAGGAAATGAACTTGAGGACTTGCTGCATCTTTTCCATCTGTAGTTTCTGTGATATGTTCCTATGGCTGAATACATCAGTGTCAGGGTTTGGACACTGTCCAGTGAGCAGCTGGACTTCTGGGGCTGTGGAGAGAATGAAGCAATGGCAGGAATGCTTGAGAACAGGTCTTTATGTCTGATGTGGGAGGTGGGAGAAGTCCAGCAGATCCCCAAACAGATTTTTATGGCAAACCTCAAGGATTTTCTGCACTTACAGTCTCTTGTTTGTGGCTTTTTACTGCAGATCCACCATCTAAGGAAAACCCTTATGAAGACATTGAGACCAACAGCCGCTGTTTGGGGAAGAAATGCGTCCTGACCTTCCCAGCATCTCCCACTTCTTCAGTACCTGGGACTCCCACTAAGGTACTTTGTTTCAGGTGGCCAGCTCTCCACCTCCAGAAGTCTTTGGGTGAAATCTTGTTTCTGTGTGGAATGGTGGAGTTTTGCCTCTGACTTCTATAATGTTAGGATTCGCTGCCTTTTTGTCTTTACCATGGATAAGAATATGATGTAATAGAAAAGGATGTGTTGCCCTTTAGCAAAGCAGAAACAACATTCATTCCTTTACACAAATGTTTTCTTGGCTTTCATTTTTTTTCATACCTGGGCTCCTTCCCCTGGTACTTTGCATCTGCCGTGTGCTAAGGAGCAATTGGCCTGAAGAAGACTAAATTACTTGTTGTTACACTGGAATTTTACACAGCTGCAATCTAAGACTGATGTGATAAAAGGATGGGAAGAAATCCTCTTCTCAATCTAATTTGTATACAAACGTGTATACAAACCATAATTTTTTTTCTGTGTTACTGTCCTCTGAGCAATTTTTGCAACTGTATAGCTAGAAAAGAGCAACAGTTCATGTGTGCAAAGAGTACAGCAGTGACAGCTTGTGACTTCAGCCCCTCACCTCTGGGAAAGTACCTCCAGATCCTTAGTGAATTCCAAGTGACAATGAACTGAGATCTCTATTTTCCTCAGGACAAATGAGTTTAGGAGCAACATACAAAATGGGAATCCAGAAATGGGCATGTTCATGTCATGAGGTTGTTTGGACTTGGAAATTATCTCTGAATCCATAGAAAAATCCCAATACGTTTTCTAGTGAGTGTTCTGCCTCACTGGCAGAAGGGCTACATTGGCAGGGATGGGAGTGAAAATGAGCTGCTGTATCTTTGCCTTATACCTGTAGTGGGACAAAAGTTCAGTACTAAATTTGTTCCAGATACTAAACAACAAGAGAAGAATCTAGTGCAGGAAAGCTCCTCCTTCACTCCTTCATAGAGGATGTTTTAGTGCTTGGATAATCAAGCCCTGTGGTTGTGTTGGCTCTGTATCTGTGGACAGTATGAGTCTGTTTGTGCTGATGCCGAGATACGTCTGCAGACCTTTCCTTTGGGATGCCAGTTCTGATCTCTGCTTGATGGGACAAGTTGCTGGTAACCATTGCAATGCTAGACCTGGGCTTAGTGAGACCATCCTAAAAGGATGTCCTTGCTAGCAGCACTGCTTACAGACAGATGCCACTTTCCTCCTTGGCAGCGAAACCAAATGAAGAGGCAAAGCGTTAGTCTTCACATCATGCTCAGAGCTCATCGAGGCCAGTCCTGAGCTGGTTTGAGTGCTTCCTGTTGCCTATTTAGATTGTCCAAGCCTAGAACAGAAGGGGCAGCCTGATGGCAGAAATAACGTTGGCAACAACTGCATATATTGCAGGTAGTAGGGATATAACCTTTCAAACCTGACTGAAAGGTTTTCCTGTGTTCTCTGAGTTGCAGTTGTAATTGGCTATTTGTTGACTGATTGTTACCTAACGTTTTGAGAAGTCAGTGCAGCATTTCTGGATGTGCTCCTCTTTTCCAACCAGCTTAACCAGCAACTGAAGTTTTTCTTAATAGCTTAATGCTTCCAAATGAAAATTGTCCTGCAGTTATGAATCTGTTGTACTAGTTAGGTCTAGAGCAACATGAGTCTGGACACGAGTGTTGGAATGAAGTTATTTTCTGTCAGACAGCTTTGCAATCACTTGTGTACCTGTTTCCCACCCATACTGTGTAAGTGGTGCTGCAGTGTTACTCAGGAATGTCTTTCACCCTAAATATGTTTCCCAGCAGGACAGTTACTGAAGAACTGAATGGAAGTAATTATGTTGCACTATGATGCTTTGACATCCCAAAGCTGTGATTTGCATCAGTCAGAGCAGAAGTATTGCTGCTCTCTTGGCAATGATCTGGCTTGCAATTGCAGTATGAATCACACTGGAGAGCGTGCCCAGGATGGAGTCTGGACAGATTTCAGTAGTGGTTTATATCACTAGTGCAGGATGAGATTGCTCAGTGCAAAGATTCTTCCAAGAGTCATTTTCATGTGTGACTTCTCTGTGGGTGGTATGCCTTCTTGTGAGTGTTCTGCAAACCATTCAGAGACACCTGAGCTAGCCTGAATGAATGTGTCAGTCTGGCCAGTAAGTCTGATGGGTATAGCTGTTGAAGTAGACAGACCATTGTGCTACCTCAGGTAGTGCTGGACTGACTTGATGAGAATAAGCTTAGATACCTCTCACCTTCACTTCCCAGTGCCATGTTGAGATATCCTTTGGTATATACAGTGTCTGAAAAAAGCATGACTTAAACTTACTGTAACCATTGGGAAATAGAAGACAAAAAAAAGTTCTTACTGAGCATTCTTTCTTGTGAGAAGTAGTTTGTCCTCCTTTATCTGGAGCTGAGCTTTCTGCTTTTCTGTGCTGTTCTTGGTCAGGGACTTTAAACTTCAGTCTGGTTATCTGGAATATCTACTGGAATATCTACAGTTATGCTCCCACTGAACTTGCTGCTGGGATTAGGGGAGAACCAGTTTCCCTTATTGTCCTTCAGGACTTTTCTTGCATCATCCTCTGAAATATTTAATTTTCAATCCTGACAGAGACAGAATATTCATCTACACTGGCCATGCTTTTCATCTGGCCTCACTACTCCTCTCTTCCTCCTGACCGTCTGCTCCTTAGCCCATGTGCTTGTGGCTGTCTGCTTGTTTACCAGCCTCTGGATTGTACACTAGAGTAAGGCTTCTTGACCAGCCTCTGAGATCGTGTTATGCTCTGGAATGAGCATGGGATGGTTAAATTGCTGTCCAGATAGTCGTGGCCTAGCCTAGCAGCTGGATGAATTCCTTGTGTGTGCAGGAAATCTCTGAGCATTCTCAGCAATTAGGTTATTTTGCCAAGTGAGTGGTGTGGACTACCCACCGGATTTACTACTGTGACATTGTTAGCAATGAAGCAAAGGTACATGAAGTGCTGCATTCAGTCATTCCTTCTCCTTCATTTGCAGTTGCTTTCCAAGCCCACTTTTTTTCGACAAAACTCGGAGCGGCGGAGTTTCAAACTGCCAGATATAAGGAAACTGAGCCGTGATGGAACCGGGTCACCATCCAAAATCAGCCCTCCCTCAACTCCCAGCAGTCCAGATGACACCTTCTTCTCCTTGGGAGACCCTCAGAATGGCAAAAGGAGAAGGAAGATTCCCAAGGTAAATCTTGGTCTTTCTCCGTTTTGCTAGTTTCTTCAAGCTGTAATGCAAGTATGAAAGAGTTTTCTTCAGTTTCCAGAGTGATATCCCTGCATTGCAGCCCTTGTCCTTGCAGTTGACTTGACTCATGTTTAACTCCCTTCCTGACTGAAGGGGGAGGTGTACAAACATCTCTGCAAGTTTTGAAGAATATATTTTTTCATCTTGCCACATCATGAGATATGTGAAAATCTGGCATTTGATAGTGATGAAGGGCATTTTCTGGAGTGACGTCTCCTAGTTTGTCATTGGGTAATGCATGACTCTGTTTCAATTTGATTTTGTTTCAGAACTGTCAGGAATTGTATTCAGTCTAAGTGAGGCTTGGCAGCATGCCATCTTTTGAATATTCCAAAAGCACAGTTATAAAAACAAAGTTGTGTGTCATAGTCTTTGCAGGACAAGCAGATACTATCAGGGCCTATGTGTAGTGTTTTTTTTCCTGAACCTGTAGTTTTCGTTTTGGGGAAAAAGGGACATGTTTGTTTATCCTATTTATTTCCTGGTTGCCAGATGTGTATCCATATTTGCATATATGATTTTTGAGTGCCCTCTTGGAGTACCTCAGCTCTTCAGGGATGAGCCAAAGATTTTCCCATTATTCTACACTGTGTGCACGTGCTTGAACTGTCAGTGGGTTTGCACACACACTTGTGTCAACTGAAGGGAAGGTTATGTTGTGTATTTACTGGGCAGTGCCCCTGAGCAGTCTTGGAGGGCACGTTCAGAAGTGAGATTTTACTGTGTCGATGGCAAGACCAACCTGAGGCTTGCGCTGGGCAACTGGATGGAGAAACACTTCTACATCACATTATCCTGCCTCATGTTTAAAAATTTGGATTGATCACTTGACCAGGTGCGTGTGGATCAGCAGATACCTTTTGAACTCAGAGCATAAAGATGTTTGCTCTCATCCTGCTATGCCAGCACAACTGTGCTGTTCCTTGTATCAGACAGAGCACGGTTACTCTGCAGGTTACTGTGCAAGGCAGATGCTGATAACCACTGATGCTGGGGCATCCAGTGAAGTGTTACAGTACAGCCAGGACTGGAAAGTGAAACACCTTTCTTGAAATTCTAATAATCTTTCTTGCCTGGGGAGGAAAATAATCTTTTTTTGTTTGTTTGTGTTTGTAATGAGCAGCTTGTGTTGAAAATCAATGCCATTTACGAGGCACGGAGGGGGAAGAAACGTGTCAAGAGACTATCACAGTCTACAGAGAGCAATTCAGGAAAAGGTAAAAGAACTTTGAATCTTTGCATATTTAAGACTTTTTGAGAACTTGCCATAGAGTATAAGCTGATTTGATGTCTCATGTGATGTTTTTTTAATGCTTCTTCCAGTCTGGCCTGACACTGTGTTGGGGTTTCTACCCCTTCTTTTGGAAAGATGAAGATTGTTCTGCTGCCCAGGGGCCTTTCATGACAAGGCACTCTTTTGTTTTTTTCTGCTTCATTTTCTTTTCATGGCTTTATTTGATAACCTCCTTGGTCATACCAGAAATGTTTCCACTTTTTGCTGTTTATTTCTGAAACTGGCAATAAGCTTTGGAAAAGGATTTTCTGTCCAAAGAGTCTTGATTTGTTGAGATCAAAATATTTTGTGGGAATGTGTCATTTTAATGAACTGTCCAATAGAAGATAGTGGATTTTGAAGCATTTCGGCTTTCTTCAACATTCCAGTAAGTAAATAGACTCGGTTGGGAATCAGGGTTTCTAGACTCTGGACCATAGAACCATCTCCATTATCTCCATTATCTCGAGACTGAGATTTTCAGCCTCTCACTGTCAATCAGCAGCTCACCACAAGTGTTCAGGTACTCCAAAGCAATTATTTTTAAACATCTAATCTCTGCAAAACTTTAAATTACATTGTTCCAACACAGTATTTGTTTTTTAACAACCTAATTTCTAGTAAAAAGCGGTCCACAACTTTGTTTCTTTCCCACAATTACTTGTTACTGCTTATCCTGTTCTTTTTATAAACTAGATGAGTGAGTGTGTTTAGGTGAGCCTTCAAGGGAAGCATCCCAGACTGGTCTTTCCATTTTTTTATGCTCTTCTCTGAAGCACCAACACAAACAGGCTGTTGGACGATATGGGCCTTGAGTCTCATTCATTCTGGCAATTGTTGGGTTTTTTGTTTGTTTCTACCCTTTATCCCACATGCTACTGCATATTAATCAGTGTTTTGCCCTTGTGTCATGCTTGTACAAACATGGATGGAAAGACTGTTTTGGCATTTTATTCTTTATGTAACTCTAATGGCTGTGCAAAGTGGATTTTGTTGCTTTTTTTTTTTTTTTTGGTTCCCCAAATGAATGAATGGGAAAATACTGGGAAAATACTGAGGGCGGTGAGTTACACATGGGTATGTGTGTCCCTGAAAAGTTAGAGGCATTTGAGATTTGTGCTGTCTTCTCCCTGAGGTTGTTAGGTCTAGCTTTCTCATGCCAGTGATAGGAAATGCACTGTTATAAATAGGCTTCACTTACTTTGTCTTCCCCTTTCTTATTTCCTAGTTACAGATGAAAATAGTGAATCAGACAGCGATACTGAAGAGAAGCTGAAAGGTAAGGCAAATGTGTGAAGGGAACTAATGGCTCCTGATAGGCTCTTCTCTGCATTCTTGGGTCAGGATCTTTCCTTTGTGTTCCGGCTTTGGAGAAAGAGCTTCTTTCTACTCAGTAAGAGAACAAAGATCTGAAAACTGCAGGAGAAGACGCAAGGGTAAAGGGCTACAGAAGTCCAGAATAAAAACTGTTCCACTTGGAACCAGAATCTGTTCCAATTTGCTTCAAAGCTCTTTGCACTGTCGTAGGAGATGGTTTATATGCTGTGGAAATAAAATGAGGTTTCTCTAAGTGCACAGGCACCAACGTGCAAACAAGCTGACAGAGGCAGTATGGCAATGGGACAGTGTGTTCAGTAGCCCCACTACAAATTGATTAAGGGAGAAAACCCACTGACCAGACTGGCTAGCTAGGAAAGTGGAATTGCACTATGTGATTTATTGCTATAAGTAAACTCTTCTGCATTGGCTAAATTGGGGTTAAGTGCTGCATTCCTTGTTTCGCTGCAGTAGAGCTTGTATAATGTATACTGGTCTCCATAATGCTTTTGAATCTTCTTGCACTATAATTAGCCTTGTAACGTGCTAGTAGCATTACATTCTCTTGGGAATTTATAAAGCAAATTAAAAATCTTGATGGAATTGGAATGCAGAAATGAATTTCATTCATTCCTGATTTACACGCACACCTAATTGAGGTAACAGGTCAGTTTTTAAGCTGAAAACAGGGATAAGCAGCAGTTCCCACTCTGTGTCAGCTGTAGTGTCTTGTGCTTAGGAGAGCTCATCGTTTCCCTCTTTCAGTTTATTAGGATATAAACCTCAGTCTGAGAGGGTTGGGCTTGGCTGTGATCACCACTCCCTTTTCAAATTTGTAGGCTGTGCTTAACAGACCAAACACACCAGCCAGTTTCCACTGCTTAGTAAGTCCCTGTATGTCAGCTGAGACCCAGTAAATCATCAGGCAGCAGTTGTGAGACTGCATGTCAGAGCCATAAGTACCGACCCTTGGGAAGGAAAAACATTTAAAGACAAGCTCTGCCATGATGACAGCAGTACAATCCCGGTATCTTTAGTAGGTTGCACAGAATATAAACAATGCAGAGCCTAAGTGAGCTTTGCAGAAGCACCCAGCATTGCTGTGGCAGTGCTTGTTTTGAAGTCCCTGGTAAAACAGAGATCACTTCTGAAAGCTTTTGAAGAGTTACAGCCTTAAAGCAAATCGCATAATAGCTGATGAGAGAAAGGAGTCCGAGCCATCTTTCCAGGGCTGTAACTGTCCAGGGACTGTGTCACTCTCTGATTTAAGAGGCACCTCAAGATTGCTTTGAGTTGTTTTGTCTGGAATAGTCCATGAGCGGCACAGCTTTACCAGACAAAAGGTCAGGAGCCTGGACTGAATATATACCATCTCCCAGAAAGCTCTGTCTCCCAGGCAGATGTCCTGTGTATGTGGAGTTTCTGCAGTATCCCTGTGGTCATTGTTTCTGTCAAAAATGTTGCTTTACCACCCACATTAGCAGAAAGCACATTTGTGAGAATGTGCTGGAGCCTCTGCTTGTAGTTCGTTCTTTCTTTCTTTTGTAGTAGGACTAAAGGAGACTCACGGAGATTTAATTTGGATGCAACTGTAAAATGAAGCAGGGGGATGGTCTTAAGGAATCTCATCTGGTCTCTTCTCAGCAGGCAGCTTTTCATTACTTTCTATGCTGGAATGTTTATTGTCCCACAGCTCAGATGTGTTGCAGTTACAGCTTGCTTGGCTCTTTCTCTTGTTTTCCCATTGTCTTGGGAGAGCTTGCAGAAATCCGGTCCTGAGAGATCAGGCAGAGATGAGCCAGCCCATTTCATTTGCACTTCCCTTGTTTTTGCTGTTGGCTTGCAGTCCAGCCCATGTTACAAAACCTGGGAGTCCCGAGCATTGCTGAGACAGGGGAGCCACAGCCATAGCTGTAGCCTGATCCAAGTACCATGGAGGTTGCTACCCACAGTTTTCACAGAATTGTATCATAGATAGAATACATATCATAGAATCATAGAATAGCCTGGCTTGAGAAGGACCTCAAAATCATCTAGTTTCAACCCCCCTGCTATGTGCAGGGTCACCAACCACCAGACCAGGCTGCCCAGAGACACAACCAGCCTGGCATTGAATGCCTCCAGGGCTTTCTGAGCAAAGGTGACCAGCCATCTATGTTGCCTTCAGACAATGCATACATGAATGTGAGGAGGAGTGCCCAGGTATTACTGTTACAGTTTCCTATATAGATCTCGGTTTGGGTTGTCTTCAGCTGTAAAACCATCTGTGAAATACTTCTGCTGCCAAAGATCTTCTATGTGATGGTACTAACAAGATTATGTCCCCATCTCTGCCGGTTTTCATAGGGCATCTTCTGCAAGGTTCCCTCCTCTTGCTCAGCCACTAACAAAATAAACATGGTGAGGCAGTTTTAAGTCTCTACAAAGTACTGTTGGTGCTCTGTGCAAAGCACTAGACAGAATGACAATCTCTACTCTTCCTCGTCATAGCTCACAGCCAGCGCCTTGTCCACGTGAAATCTCGCCTGAAGCAAACGCCACGGTATCAAACCTTGGAACGGGACTTGATTGAGTATCAGGAGAGGCAGCTGTTTGAGTACTTCGTCGTGGTGTCATTGCACAAGAAGCAGGCTGGAGCTGCCTACGTCCCTGAGGTCACCCAGCAGTTCCCTCTGAAGGTGTGGTACCTGTCAGGAAGCTCTGAGTAGCGTCTCAGAGTGCATGGTGCACCACACAGCTGGAGAAGCCACAGCATTTCTGTTGGCCACATGTTGAATTAATAACCTCTCTGCTGTGGCACTGTTCAGTAACACGGAAGGTAGAGGGGCTGCAGTAAACTCTTGAGAATTGTCATGACATTCAACATGCTGTTGAAAGAGTTGCTGAGTCAGATGTTTTGCTGCTTTTGGCTATGGCTTTTATGTAGCTATTACTTTCTCCTCATTTTATTTTTTTCTTTAAGGAAGAATGACACTTGGGAGAAGATCTGTTCTTAAAGGGAAGGCACATATTTTGCCAGTAGTCCAGCTGAAAATATTGAATGAGAAATAAGAGAGAGAGCCAATGTGACAGCATGTTTGTAAATATGATGTACCCACAGTTTGCCTAGACTTCAAGGATCTGGTCCCTTGCTGGAACATGTGTCCCAGATTGGAGTCACAGTTGAGCAGGGGCAGGTGCTGCAGACACAGAACATGGTGGAATTGGGGGTACAGAGTTACTTTAAGATATCTAAAGATTAGGTGAGCCAGAATCACAGAAATTTTAATATCTTCCAGGCAGAAGCTTAGCCTCTGTCATCACCTCTTCATTTGTCACAGGAAAAATATTTGAAGTCATTCCATCCCCACATGACTAATTGGAAACATTCCTTCTCTCTGTTCTCAACTAGCTTGAGCGCTCATTCAAATTCATGCGTGAGGCAGAAGATCAGTTGAAAGCTATTCCCCAGTTTTGCTTTCCTGATGCAAAGGACTGGGCCCCCATCCATCAGTTTGCCAGGTAAAAGTACCGTACTTTGTATCCTGATTTGTGAGAAATGGATTTATGTATTGAGCTAACTAAATGTGAGAGCCGTTGTGGTAGAAGGTTTGGCAGAGCCCTGAGAGGGCGTATTGGAAATGCAAAAAGATTGTGGGTTGAATGAATTCATCTCTATGTCAGAGAGTTTCTGTGTGGGTGATGAGTACCTTCTTATTCTGGCTTCTCTTTCTGCAGTGAGACATTCTCATTTGTCCTGACCGGGGAAGATGGAAGCAGGCGCTTTGGATACTGTAGGAGGCTGCTGGTAATTATCTCTTCTTTTTCTTCTAGCAGAACAGATGCAGCCTCCTCTGGAGCTGATATTACTGTCACCTATTGTGGAAAGTAGAAAGCTGCTGCTCTTCTCTTTAAGCGTGGAAAGGGTGGCAGCAGAACAATTCTGTTCTTTTCTGCTCTGTTCAGTGCCAAGGTCCCTCAATAAATGTCATCCTCCACTCTAGGCATAGTATTTTTGTCTTTTCCTTACACCAATGCTTAACACTATGATCATGGACTGTTTTTTTACCACTAAACTGAAGACAGTTTCTCTCCCTTATGTTTAGATAGCTACTGAACAGATGTCTAGAACAGGGCCGGTCCTGCAGGCTCAGAGTTTCCCTGTGGAGCAGCTTACCCTGCCTTGATCAGTTAGGAAGGTTTGGACCATACCATGGATGTGCCCATTTCTCCCCTGTTTATTATTTATATACTGACAGTGTTTAGAGCCAGACTTAAGATATTGTCATCAGCAGCACACTGTCAAACACGTGCTGGTTTCTGAGCCAGTCAGTGAGCTGCAGAACTAAGAGACCAGGTGCTCTGTCTCTGCTGTAACTACAACTCTGATGTTCTCTTGTTTTGTGTGTGTGTGTTTGCATTTGTCTTGAAAGCCCAGTGGGAAAGGGAAACGCCTCCCAGAAGTTTACTGCATTGTGAGTCGCCTCGGATGCTTCAATCTCTTTTCTAAGGTGAGCGGGGAATTTGTGCAGTAGGTCAAGAGGGACACAAAAATGACGTCCACGCCAGAAGAATGGAAATCAGGGAAGCTGATGGCTGGAGAAGCACCAAAAATGGTGTTGGCAAGGCAACTGCATGCTAATTTCAGAACCTGTTAAATACAGTTAAATTCAGTACACTTTAAAGGAAAAATAATTTGTTCAGCTGTTGCCTTGTTTGTTCAGCAGAACTACCAGAACGTGAGCACTTAACTTCCTGGAGTCCTGACTCTGAAGGTCATAGGAAGTTTGGGAGTTGTAAGCTTTCCATTGACCTTGCTGGAGCTGGATTTCTCTTGCTAAGGAAGACAAAAGGCTTTCAATCCCATGTTACCTTCTTCCTTATGAGTTGAGGCTCTGTGTCAGTATAATGTAGATGCTACTGCATTCAATTCCGCTGTTACCCTCTTCCTATTTTACATGTTTCTTTTGTGGTTTCTTGGTTTGATTCCAGATCTTGGATGAGGTTGAGAAGAGACGAGGCATTTCCCCAGCCTTGGTGCAGCCTCTCATGAGGAGCGTCATGGAGGCACCTTTCCCAGCTTTGGGCCGGACTATTACAGTCAAGAACTTCCTGCCAGGCTCAGGAACAGAGGTAAAAACACCAGCCTAGGGGGAAGGAGAGTTGGGCCAGCAAATGGTGCCTGAAAGCTGGGACCAGAAATGCTCATGAATGGCGGATTGTCTGGCAGCTGCATGGGAGGAAACTAAGGAGGAAGACTGGGGACTGGAGAGGATGACATGGAGAGTTTTCCAATGGTTTCAGAATAGAAAAGGAAATTGTGGTAAAACTGAAGGAGTGGATACATCAGCCATGTGGTAAAATGAAGCAAGGTGTTGGCCCTGAGGCCAAGAGGCACAGACTGGCCGACTCCATGCTACACAGTGTATACATTTGGGTCTGCTCAAGACTCCCCTACATACTTAATTTCTTGATCAATAGCGTGTACTCCAGCATCCTTGGCAACCCTGTCCATGCAGGGGCATTGGAACTAGGTGATCTTTAAGTTCCTTTCTGACCTAAACCATTCTGTGATCCTTAATGCAGAATCACCATTTGTATGGGACAGAACAGGAAGTTCCAGTAAAAAAGTATCTGAAATCAAACAAGGGCAATGCTACAGCCTTTGAAAACAGCATTTTCACAGCATGGAGATGAGGGTACATTTCATATCTCCCACAACGTGATGTTGTTGAGGGAAGGGTTTTAAGAGTTTAGAGATCTGGGGGGGATTGCTTTGAAGGGCTGTGGGCAGATGGAGGTAGCTAAACTGAACGTGATCTTGGCCATGCTTCCTGTTAGGCCCTAAATATGAACAAGGGGAAAGAGAGCTAGTTAATGGAGATCCTGTCTAAGGGGTAACATTCCCAGTACAGACTGTCAAGTCTCCTTAAGCAAACAAAAACAGCTGCCTCTAGTTTATCTAGCAATATAGGTATACTTGTTGCTAAAATCTAATGTAAAGAACAGTAAACCACATAAGGGCCAAACTAGAAATAAACAAAGGCTAAAATGTGTTGTAGCCAGTAGAGGACATAAAAGAAAACATGGGTATCTGCAAACAGAAATTAGTGAAACTTGTTTCCTCACACTCCCTCTTCTCTGTGCATGGAGCAGTTTTGATGCCATCTATCCTGTCAGTGTGTAAGTGCCAATGCACAGGGAAGCTATTGCAAAGCAGGATGCGTACAGACTGTGCTCTGCACTGCTGCTCTTTCTCAGCAGGGATGCTGTGCTGGATGCATGCAACTCCCCTCTGTAGGCGGCTTTTTTCTGCAGACGTGCAGAATTTAGTTGTCTTTGGGACCCCTGCTCACTGAAATGGGAAACTGGCCAGCTGGGAATTCAGAAGTTACTGCAAACGGAAGGAACCAAGTAGGAGCATGACTACTAGGAATCTAATTTCCTTTGAAACACAGGCAAATACGAGAAGATCTGTGAATACAGTGGAAGGATGAGAGAAATGGAGAAATACTGAATGCTAACTCTGGATTAATTTCTCCTACTTAAAACAAGAAAGCCTTTAATGTTTGGCGAGTGAAGACATATTGTCATATTCTGTGTGTTTTTTTATGCTTCAGCCTTCAGAAGGAACACATTAGGTTGGAAAAGACCACTAAGATCACCCAGCCCAACCACCAGCCCATCCCACCCTGCCCACTGCCCGCGTCCCTCAGTGCCACATCCACACGGCTCTGGAACACCTGCAGGACGGTGACTGCACCACCTCCCTGGGCAGCCTGTGACACCGCAGCACCGCTCTTTTTGAGAAGAAATGTTTCCTAATATCCAACCTGAACATCCTCTGGTGCATATTGAGGCTACTACCTCTCGTCATGTCACTGTTATGTGAGAAAAGAGGCTGACCCCCACCTCACCACAACCTCCTTTCAAGTCACTGTAGAGAGCAATAAGGTCTCCCCTGAGCCTCCTCTTTTCTAGACTGAACAATCCCAGTTCCCTCAGCCACTCCCTATCAGACTTGTGTTCCAGACCCCTCACAGCTCCATTACCCTTCTCTGGACATGCTGGTGGGCCTCAATGCCTTTCTTGTGGTGAGGGGCCCAGGAAGATTATTTACAATTACATAGTTAATGCTGTTAATAATAATGAAAGGTTGGTGGTGCAGGACAGAATAGGAAGGAGTTAGCTAAAGACAGCTTAGCTGTTTTAGAATAATTGGGAGCTGAGGACACTCAGGGTATGGCTCTGTGAAAAACAACTGCACGGATGTGTTTTTTACTGTGTTGCAAAAGCAGCTGTTTTGCAAGCTCTGAGAACAGCAAGTCCCACTAGAGCACAGAAGGGTAAGCCTTGTGTCTGCCTTCAAAAGTGAGAAGGATGCATGGAAATTTAACAGGGACAACCTAACTTTGACTGCTGAAATTATGTAGGAACAAAATACATAATCAGCTTGTATGTGTGTAGAGGATCATTGAAGTAGTGAGAAGTAGTCACTTTGGATTTGTGAAGAAAGTTGTGTTAAACTCACATTGTTTTCATCTCTGAAGTACCTGCTCTAGATAGGATAATGTAGAATGCTTTTTAAGGAAATGTAGGAAGGCTTTCAGCATAGCAGGACGTGTTGATATTCTTGTCAGCCAAACAGAACAGTGCAGACTAAATTAAATTACCGCGGAGCACATACATAGCTGGTTAAAAATCTGCAATTGAGGAGTAAATTCCCAGTTGTGTGCTTGACAGTCTGAGAACATTTCAACTGTATTTTTTTTCTAGGATCCATACTGCTCATTAGTTATCTTGCTGATGGCATAAGCCCACGTTTGTACAATTGGTAGATGACAGCACGGAGATGGGGTGCAGGCACTTCGGAGAGTTAGGGATTAAAACTCAAAACGACTGTGCTTAATGGGAGATTTGGTCTGAAATTCAATATGGATACAAATATGGAGCAAAATGCTATGAAGAAGAAATCAGAAGTCTGATACAATGTGCAAGTAACAGAATGAACAATAGTACTTCAGAAAAGGAGCTTGTGCTGTAGGGACTCATAAAATGAGCAGAAATAACAATGTGATGTTATCAAGATGGATTCCTGCATTGTGAAAGAAAGTGAAAGAATGATTAATGAAGGAGAGTGATTTCCCTACTCTCTGGCATCAGGGAAGATTTATTTAGAGTATTGCTTTCAAAACAAATGTAAATACCAGGAGAAAGCCCCAGAGATGTAGTTCCAATTGCTAAGTGGTTTAGAAAATACAAAGCTTCAGAGAATGGTTTGCTTTATACAGAAAACAAAGAACATTGGGGGACAGGTGTTAATAAACAGTATCTGAGAAGTTTCCTATAGAGTGGAAGGTGACCTGTTGTTCTGAGGGCATATAGAGGGTAACAAGAACCTGGGGGTGGTTTGCCACTGAGACAGAACAGCTAGAGGCTTGGTGTCGGTCAGGGTTGTATAGAATTAGAGGAGATTTTATTGTGGGGTATGTAAGATATCTGGCTTTGGGGGTTTTCAAGAACAACTTAGGAAAACCGTCTAAGACAAGGAGTATGAAGGGCTAAGGTGACAGAAATTATTGAAGTAGTTGTGAACAAAGAAAAAGGCTCACGGCTTACTCTTTTCTGTAATGGTATAGAAGTTTATGGTCAGTAGGTCAGACATCCAGACATAAAAAAGCATCTGTAAAAATAAGAGTGAAAATGGTAAAGGCTCTGTGCAGCTCTGCTGCCTGAGTGTGAGAAAGCCTGGAAACCATTCCTAGCTGGACACAGACTGGTTTTCCTGCTTATGAAGAGCTCCCTGTCCTCAGCCCAGTAGGGCATACTTGTGGTTGGTCCCATGCTGTGCACATGGCGGTGGACTCTGGATGGTCCTCAGCATCATCTGGAAGAACAATTTGTGGGAGGCCTTTGGAAAGTTTGTGTTTGAGGGCTGAACACCAAGTGGTGTTTGCCAGCACAGCCAGTAATGCTTGTTAGCTGCTTACATACCTGTCAGGGCCCTGCTCCCACAGCATCAGCGGATGGTGAGAGCTGACTGACCTGTGGTCTTTGTCTCTCCAAAAGGTCATTGAGCTGCGGCGGCCTCTTGACTCCAGGCTCGAGCACGTTGATTTTGAGTCCTTGTTTTCATCCCTCAGCGTGCGGCACCTGAGCAGGGTCTTCGCCTCCCTGCTCCTGGAAAGAAGGGTGATCTTCATTGCAGACAAGCTCAGGTACCCTCTTGCATTATTTTCAACAAAATGCTGCTAAGGAAGGAAGCTGAGAAGGCTGCAGGCTCTGATCTCTTTGCCCTGTTCTTTTTTTCTTTTCTGCAATTTTCCAACTTATATCTGATGTAAGTAGGGCTGTAATTCCCAGAAGCAGAGTGCTCACTGTAATTTTACTTCGCAGCTTACAAGAAGTGAGCAGTTTCCCATCTACGGGGAGAAACAAATTCCCTATTCTCTACATGGTTTCAGAGGGAAGCACTGGTACCGAGAAAGCAAAACCTGTCCTCTTGCTCCACGGTTCTGCAGCGTTCCCCACTGAGCTGTGCCGGATTTCCAGAGAGAAGACTTCAGGCAGGGGTCCCTTCTGCTTTGTTCCCTGATGTCACAAGATTTGTTTCTGAAATCTTTTAAACTTCAGCTTGAATTTTAATATTGTTTTTTCCCTTAAGACTTCTTTCTTGTGAGGGATGAAAGTAAAAGATGCAGCAAGGGGAAATGAGACAGAGGACTTTCCCCTTCTATTTTTAAGTGTGCTCAATTTGCTTTTCCTTTTTTTCTTTTTTTCTTTTTTTTTTTAATTTACTCTCTTAATTTAGAAAAATCGGCCCAGGTTTCTTTAAGATCTTGTGCAGCTGGTGGCTGGCAGCTCTCCAGCCCTCAAAGCACTTGAGGATTTAGGCAGGAGAGTTCGCCAGGGCTGGGGAAGGAAAAACTGCTTGGATGAATAATGACACTTAGGAGCAAGCTCGGGTTTCAGGAGCGTACACTGCCCCTAAGCTGTCTCTTTTCACAACTTACAGCCAGCAGGCTGCAGCCGTGGGACTGAGTGCCAGGGCAAAATATGGGGAGGCCCCTTCTGCAGGAAAGCTAAGGGAAAAAAATCACGCTGCAGAGCTCCAGGGCTCCTCAGGGCTCCTCAGGGCAGAGCTCAGGATGGCTTCAGAGAGGGGTGCTGGAGCATCATGGCAGCATAGGCCGTTTGCAGTTTTTTGGCAGCTGTCTTGGGCTGGAGAGGGGAAAATTTAGTTTTTTATAATCACTGATATATGGTATGCATAGATGTTTAGTGTTCTGGATATTTAAGCCTCATGACATACCAGAGCATTCAGGTTTGTATTTGAAACAGAATTTATCCACTGCATATTTCTACAGAGTATATATGATTTATGTTATAATTTATGATGACAGGCTTTGTTTTCTGAGGTTTTTCTCCTTCACTATAGGATAAATTTTACATTCTGGGAAAATCTATTAAGGACACAGATAACATTGTGATCTCTGTGAGGGACAGGGTGCTAAGAATGTATGGTAGGGTGCATAGCATTTAATGTTTTGGTGTTCTTTTGCATTTTAAATCATCAGTTTAAAATGAACTTTCAGTCATCAGATCTCTTTGTACTGAATGTTTTTCTGACAGTGTACGGTATCCTGAGCAGTCTGTGTTACAGGATATCTTCCATTCACAGCACTTCTATGGATTTGTTTTTTTCCTCTATCTTCTATCAGTATATACAGGATCTTTAGTAATGAATCAAGCTTCCCAGGCCTGTAAAAAAGAACAGGAGAAAGCATTGAGATCATACTTTCTAGAAGTTTCCAAATATAACACAAACCGCATTCTTCCGTGGGGGAAAAAAAAAAGTCATATTTTAAAGATCTTGGGTTTGGTAGGCCCCAATATCGATTGCTGTCTGCAAGGCTTTTAGTATATTAGATGTGTTTGAGAAAGCCTTGCTCTTAACACAAAGCAATTTTCAGATGGCCATAATTTTTATTTTCCTTTCACAAAACAAGAATTTTCTTTGATTCTCATTGTGAAGAAAATCTTGAAAATGACCCCAAAACAAAGGAAATAACCCTGAAAATGAAATAAACTGTTGTGGTTTTAATCCAACCAATGGCTCGAGTACGCGGGAGTGGAGAGTCTTTCGTAACTAAGAGGTCAACAATCTGTTGTATTTGTTGGTGGAAATTCTATGTTCTGAATGTTAATGGTTCTGTCGATACAAGGTCTTCTGTCCAAATGGTGCTTTTCCTGGGACAGGAACACATTGAACTCAATGAGTACTAAATTGTATTTACTTTAAGGGTGAAAATGCCAATTTCAGAGGAAAGAAAAGAAACATTTTTTGGCAATAGCTTAAGGGAAGGAAAAAAAAAGAACAAAACAACAAAAAAACGATAAAAGCAGCTGCTCTAAATGCTCAGGGGTTTGGAATGCTAGGAGTAATCCAGCTGAGATGGATTAGTGGGGAGAGTGCAGGTGACATGGTGAAAGATGCGTGATAAATGTAATTTGCAATTCTTCATGTAGGCACTATCAGTAAGTATCTGTACGTGGCTGTAAGGTATGTATGGGTGTGCGCGATGGGGAAAATAATGCATGCAATGTATTTGTGTCTCTTAATTCCTATCAAATCAGTCTCTGGGAAAGAGAGCTGAAAGGTCTTTTGCCAAATACTGTGTGAACTGTGAAATGTTTTCAAGCTGAGCCAAAAAAATGCATCTAACAAGTGTACAGCAAGTGAAATACTTTGTCTTTTCCATCTTAAGAATGAATGTTGAGTGTTTTTTAAAGATCTGTCAGTCCAACACTTGGCAGCGGAAAAGGAAAGAATTTGGTATATTAGTTGTTTTTTTTCTCTGTTGCTATGGGGACTGGAGTATACATTCCCTTACAACCCAGGAAAAGTGACTGTGTTCAAACCGTGTTGGTCTCTGTAGCCTTCCCTGCCTTCGTTTGCACTCATGCTTGAGGCATCAAAGGGCAGCATTTTGAAGGGCATCTTCCAAACAAAAGTAGGCCAGTGTTCCAAGGTGCATGGAACTGGGCGGCTTTCGGTGCCCCGAGGGAGATGTGTTAGATTCAGAGGACTTTGTAAATTGGAAAATGTACACGGGCTTCAAATCAAGGCATCCTTTTTCCAGATCTCCTCAAAAGCCTGTTGTGGGTCTCAGCAACTCGAGCAATTGCATCTGCCCCTGCCAGAAACCACAGCTGTGTCAACAACACAAAGTGGCCATTGTTATCAAAGGCAGATTTGAAGTAGAGTAGACACTTTCAATGTGGTCATCACAAGAAAAGATTAAAAGCAGCCCTTTCCATGGTCTGATCTGTGCCTGTCAGCACAGCCTCCTGGATTTCTTCATTTTGTGTTGTGGTTGGGGAGAAGCAGAAGCCCAAGGAGGACATCTCCATGTCAGGTAATAGCACTCTCTTCAGAGACCATTTCTCCTTGCTTCTTTGTGTGAATTAACCTCTCTTATTAATTAATCTCTGGGAGATGGTGGCCATCCCCACCCATGGTGGGACCCAGCATCGCCCTGCTGCGTTTCGCCAAGTCACGGTGCAAGGTTTGGAAGCTCCCGGGTCTCTTAAACATTGTGCACCAGTTCTGTGATCCGACATAAGTAAATCCAGATGTTGTGCAGCGTCAGAAATCCGAAGGTGTTTGTAAAGTAAATCCTACTGTAGCAGAGCTTATAAAGAAGAAAAAATAAGGTAATCAAGCCGTGTTAAATTACAAAATGCCAGCCTATTTCCAGCAGTTTGGCTGGTGCAGGGACCATACGGCTTACTGGCATTAAGCTCCAAAAGGCTGATTGATTCAATAGTATTTTTCAGAAGTCTGTTAAGTATGCCAAACCCAAGGAAAGATCAGCTAGCTGGACTTTTTAGCAGATGTGCTTGCTTTCAGAGCTGGAAAACCTGTATTCAGTCTGCAGTTTGGAAAGAAAATAATCAAAAGATTTGCTTCCATGTGCAGTACAGAATCAGAACTTTTTGGCTGTTATTGTATAGAGCCAGGAGTTGGACTCAATGTTCCTAATGGGTCCCTTCCAGCTTGGGATATTCTGTCATTCTATCAAACTGAGCATCTGACATTCTCCCTTAGAAGCTGTTTCATGTTGTCAGTGTCTTTTTAGAGCAAGTCAGCCTAGTCTTGGAGCAAGTTTCCCCAGGAGAGGAAGAAGAGTTTTCTGTGTGGTTGCAGCTGTTTTGTTCAGATTCCGTATTTGACCACCTCCATACAAGGTGGCTACTGAGAAAAGCAGCAGCTGTGTTTGCTTTTGCAAATGCACTTCTGTGTAGGATGCTGTGTGGTAGAAGGGCCTGTTGTGTAAGCAAACGAGTTGCTGTGGTATCTTTGGTCTAATCAAGGGAGCGCTCAGCCAGGGAGATCTGAATGTCAGTCAATATCCAAATCAGCTCTTTAGGGAGAGAGTATGGCATGGTTCTTTGTGGACTTGTGTCCTTCAATACTTCTTAGCCATTGTACTAGCAATAATTCAGTCATTGTCTCCTGTGCAAGGAGCACCAGAAATACAACTCAGCCATGATCTGATGGAAGCTGTGAACGATCTTGACAGTGTTCTTTAGAGACTGGTGGTATTTTAAGGATTTGCTGTTGAAACCAGAGGCCTTAAAAATAGAGTCTGTTCCCCATCTTGAACAACTCTTAGTGAACTTTTGCAGCCTGAAATTAGTGCACGGCATCCCCCAGACCACCCTGCTATCACACTGATAGACCTTTTAACTTCTGCTGACGCCTGGAGTGCTCCAAGCCCAACACATCATTGTGGATCAGTACTATTCAAATGCCAGCAGCCCTTTTGATGGCTGCAATATATGCTGGGATTTCAGGATTTTCGGTGGGGGTTTCAGGAGGGGCACTGTACCTACCCAAAGGCATTGCCTGCCCACTTGGTGTAAGAGCAGTGGGAGAAGAAGCTGAGAGCTTACTGATTTAAATAGTGCCTTGAGTGTGTGTTGAACTGTCTCAGTTGAGTTGAGAGATAGGCACGTGCACAAAAAGAGGCGTCCAGTCTCTTGAATGGTGCCCAAAACTTCAGTGACCTTATTCACTTTCTACACAGACAGGTGTATGCCATGTTGTGACTGTGGTGTGGTTCAGTCTCAGCTATTGCTGATGGCTGAGAAACACACGCTTGCACAGATGGCATAAAAGGAATTTATCAGATTAAATTATCTTGCATGGATCAGCATTCTTGGTATGATTTGATGATCAGTTAGTGCTTTCTCAAATGTCTTATGTAGGAGAAAAAAAGAGCTTAGATTTGAGTCATTCTGAAGGTCCAGGGGGGTGCTGAGCTCCTGGCAGGCAGCAGCTCCCTGAGACTTCTCGCAGAGGGCATCTGGCTGAGTCACATGCAGAAGAGATGCTTCAGTGGTACCACTCTGTGCCCACATCTATGCCCACATCTGAACTGCACGGCCTTCAAGGGAGGCTCACAGACCTCAACCCCAACAGTCCTCTGCAGTGGCAGTTCCTTCTGTGGTGAGAAGTGTTTCAGAGCAGAGTGAAGTAGGGTTTATCCTGGAGGTGAGGAGACAACCACAGATGGAAAGTTGGAAGGGGAAGTGATCTGTTTTGCTTCCCACAGCACGGCACATACAACTTACACGGCTGTGTGACTTTCTCTAACTGGATCTCAGCCATCTTTCCTCCCACTTAAGCTCTCACGTACCATATGTAATCTGGAACTTGAGCGCAGGGCTGGGGGAAGAGCAAGCCACCATAAATACACTGTGAGACAGCAGGCCATAGTATCTCATTGTGCCATCAATAATCACATACCTCAGCTGCACACTGTTCTTCCCTGGAGCTGTCTGGAACCACAAAGGCTCTCTCCTTGTTTATGTGCTGTTAAGTGCCTTTTAGGCAGGTGAGTCAAATGTGCCTTCAAGATCAAGGGTTTGTGACAAGGTGAAACTTGTAACACTTCTACTTGGGTGTACATGTAGCACCACCTTGCAGGAGACAGTCTTTAAAGAGTGTCATTAATCTTGGGTGCGCTCCTAAAATGGAACGTCTACGTTTGCTGCTGTTCCTTTCAGGTACAGCATGCATGAAAGCTACGAGAAAAGCAGTCTGCTCTGATATTGGTCTCATGTTTTTTCTGAGGGTGTTGGTTTGGGTTGGCTTATTTTTTGTTTTTTGGGGGCTTTTTTTGGTGTTTGGTTGTTACAGTGGGAAAAGGATGCTCTGACAGCTTCCTAAGCAAGGATGGGGAACTGGCTTTGATTTTCCTCTCTAAAGGCTTAGAGATGTCTGTGACACCAATTTTGAAGGGTTTTCCTTTGTTTTTATAGAGTACCACTTAAGACAAAACTCTGTGAGCAGAGAGAAAATGGTATCTATCTTGGCAAGAGATGTTCTCAGCATGCACACCCCAGGGGTCCCTCCCAGGCACCCACTCCCTACCTCCTGCAGCCCCAGTATAATTCTCACATCAAGCACAATCCAGCCCCTCCTCTGGGATTTACTTATCTCCAAGAAGCGTCATGTGGTTAATGATGTTTACTGCCTGCATTCTGCTGATGTCCCAGCAATCATAATCATGTTCTGCTGAACTGAATGTATCTGCTGAAAGCCAGCCAGCTGCAGCCATGGCACAGAGCTCAGCTCGTGTTAGCATTGCTGGGCAGGGATTGGTGGGGATTTGCAGTCACCAGGCTTCACTGGAGCAAGAGGAGCAAGCCCACACCCATCTCCCCCCTTCCCTCTCATTTTAAGTCAGCTATAAACTGCCAGATCCAGGTTGCTCGATGTGAGTTCCCCCCGTGGAGTTTAATGCAAACCAGCTGCTGGCATTTCCCAGCCACGTGGTTCCTCCAGGCTGCACCAGCCTTCTCCCCTCCTTTTGCCTTCAGGGCCTGTATGCTAGTAAAACAAGATGATGTTAGTTACACCATTTATGGTCGTGAGCCTTCCTCCTCCCTCAGTGTGTGCAAGTGCTCCCAGACCCAGGGCAGATGGGTCACCCGTGCCCTGCAGGCAGCTCTGTGTCCCTGCAGTCAGCTGCTGGGGAGTCACTGGGGCTTCTGGCCAGGCCTTCCTGGGAGTTGACCACGGAGGCATTTAAAGCAGAGCTGCTGTGAGGTTTTGAAGGAGGAAGAAGGCATATTACAGTTCCGTGAGCCACATGCAGCACTGCATGGAGCCCAGCCACATGCTCTCCTCCTTGGGTTTCACTTTCCCGTTTGCTGTGGTTCTGAGCAATCTTGGCGGGCTCTGCTGGCTGCAAACCTCCATGTCCTCCTTCCTCTTTCACTCCAGCTTGGCACTGGGAACTGTCAGTGTGCCTAGGAGATGTAGGAAAGCGTGCCATCAGCGTGCAGAGGGTGGCCCAAAGGCAAAGCAGGTGCACTGTGCAAGCTGAGGGGCAGGCTGGAGCATCCTGTTATGGACAGTGCAGCCCCTATGCATTCAAACCTGTGACTTTCCTATGGGAACAGTTGCAGAGGCATACTGTGGAAGGATAAACTCATTTGTCAAATGAAGGGCAGTGGCACAGAAGGCCCCACATCTGTGGGGTATTTCCTATCAAGACTCTGGAGGGGCAAGGGCAGGTGTTCAGTGGGGTGTATCTCTTGTCACGTGTGCTTGGGGCATAATTGTCCTTCCTAACCTGGGCTCCTGTTACAGGTCATTGCACCTGAAGTTGAAAATTGGGAGCAGAAATCTGGGAATGTGCTTAGTAAATTATGGAGCTCACTCAGAGAATGACTGAAAGAGCCCTCATTGCCAGTGGGTGCCACTCACCTCCTAACTGATGTGCTGTTGTTCTGGGTTATGCTTCGTCTTCCAGCACCCTCTCCAAGTGCTGCCATGCTACGGTGGCCCTCCTGTACCCCTTCACCTGGCAGCACACCTACATCCCTGTGCTGCCGCCTTCCATGATCGACATTGTGTGCTCACCCACCCCATTCCTCATCGGCCTGCTCTCCAGCTCTCTGCCTCGCCTGAAGGAGCTCCCAGTGGAGGAGGTGAGCCATGCTTAACAATGTTTCTTCCAGCAGGCTCAGCTGTCTTCTGGCCCAGGAAGGCTTCTGAGCATGTATGATTGTTTTGGAAGTGGCTGAGGAGCGAGGAGTGCTGGATGGGGCTGGGATGGCAGGCTCTTCTTGTCCAGGCTGCTCTGTGGTTAGTGGTGAAGCTGCTAGAAAGCCACAATAAGGGCTCCTCTTGGCTCACCCTGGGTGCTCCCTCCAGCTGCTGCAGTGGTTAGAAGGAGCAGGGCCAGGGCTCAAGTGTTTCCTCTAGACCAGTTGTAGATCAAGATAAACTCTGATGACGGAAATAGCGATTTACCGCTTTCATTCTTTCTCTCTCATTCTTAGGTCCTTGTTGTTGACCTTGTGAATAACCGGTTTCTGAGACAGGTGAGTGGAACTATTTCACATCTTCCATCTTCTCATTTCTCCATCACGCCTTACCTTGATTGGATTTGCTGACCAGCCTGTCTGGCTGCATTGCTTACTTCCCACAAAAAGTGGGGTGGGGTTTGTGGTTAGAAGTGTTACAGTGATTGCTGTGTCCTCAGCACAGTCCCAGACCACTGAGATGCTGAGACCTGAATCAGTGTGCTTTCTCTCTCCGTTTTTAAAGAGGGAAGGATGGCACTTGAGCACCGCAGGTCCTTCTCTGTCATCCTGAGGGCAGAGCTGAAAAGCCTCAGCTCAGTACTTGAGGCTTCCAGAAGGCCATGGCTTTTCCAGTCTGTGTCTCACAGACCCTGGCTGAGCAGGGATGCAAAATCATAACCTGATTATTTATTTGTATCATTCCTGCTCCAGGAGTCTGTGATTTCTTGCTCCAGTCCTTGTACTGGGTGAGTCACAAGTTGGAAGCCAGTAAATAGGGATCTGCTGATTTTTGCTTTCCTTTGTCATGGAGTGGAGATGGATATTTAAGAGGAGAGGACAGACAACAGAACATGCTCCTGAGAAGTATTGGCTGCGTAGGTCTAACCTGTGCCTCAGTGGAATGGGAGGAGAGCACCTCCTGCTGCGGGAAGCAGCACGTGGGCGAAGGCCGCTCCTTCAGTGCAGTGTTGGCTCACCAGCTCCCTGAGCTGCAGGAACTGCATTTGCATCCTTTCAGCTGGCAGCAGATGTGGGGTCAAATGCTCCACCTCACACCTCTCCTTGAGAAACATAAGCTGAGTCACATTGTGTCAGCAGGAGCCGGTGAGAGCTCACACACAGGGGCGGTTCCTGGCTTGGGTTTCTCTGTAGGAATTGTTGAGCCTCCGTAATGTGATCAGCATCTGAGCAGAGCCAGGCGAGCGGCTGCGCCTGCCTGGCTGCACGCCAGCATTGTTCAGCTCAACCTTCTTCACGGTGCTGGGAGGGCTTACAGGCAGATGGATGAGCCCTGCCAGATAGCCTCTGGGGTTGGAGATCTGAATTCTCACAGGTTAGAGCAGTATTTGGGCAAAGAGACTCTCCTCTCCTGCTTCTTCACGTTTTGACAGGAAGGTTCTGGGAAAGTGCCCAGTGTATCATGAGTTCTCCATTTCCTTCTCTGCACTGTTTGCTTTTAGTGCTCCCCCTGCTGTGTCAGGAACTAGATAGGACATGACCCAGGAGCCAGCCGTGTCCTGGCCCCAGGCCCTCAGGAGGTGGCTGTTTCTGTTTTGCAGATGGAAGATGAAGACTCCATCCTGCCCCGAAAGCTGCAGGTCGCCTTGGAGCACATTTTGGAGCAGAGGAATGAGCTGGCAAGCGACAAAGAGGAGGGCTCTGTGAATGGCAAGCAGGGTAAGGCACAGTGCTGTTCAGGTGAAACCACTTCTCTCCCTGCCCTTTTTGTTCACTTCATTCACTTCTTAGAGGAGATCTACATTCATACTGAATTTAGCTCCACAGAAATTAGAGGTAGGTCAGGATGTTGCTTGAAGCTTTATTAAATGTTCCATCTCACCGAAAACATTTCTCATTGTGCAAAGATAAACACTGATATCCCCTTCCTGGCTTTGTCCTTCCTTTTCGTGTGGCTCCAGGGAGCATCACTCATCCTTCCTGGTGAGGATTACACGGGCTCTCTGCTGCTGACCACATGAAGGATGCAGACTCCTCCAGTGAACAGTCTGCACACACAGCACAGGGCTGAGGCAGCTGTTTGGGGGGCACTGTCCTAGTTGAGGGCATATCCTAGTTGAGAAGGAGCTGAGACAAAGCTGGTTGACTTCCAAAATAATAGCAGCCCAGTCCTTCTCTGTTTGTACCCAAGGCTGGTATGACTTTGTCTATACAAATGAGTAACAGAAAACACATTTTTTCCCAGCACATCCTTATGGTGTTGTCTTCACTGCTGCCTCTTGCTCCTCTCCTCAGAGACCAGCCCTTTGAACGAGGTGGTATCCGAGGCCTTTGTCCGTTTCTTTGTGGAGATCGTGGGTCACTACTCCCTCTTCCTGACTCCCAACGAGCGAGAGGAGCGGACTCTGCAGCGTGAGGCTTTCCGCAAGTCCGTCTCTTCCAAGAGCCTCCGGCGTTTCCTGGAGGTCTTCATGGAGACTCAGATGTTTGGGGGCTTCATCCAGGAACGGGAGCTGCGGAAGCAGGGAGTCAGAGGTGAGGGTTCTGCCAGGGCTCTGCATTCCTGGAACCTCTGCTGTCACTCGCAGGAGGGGCAGGAGATGCCACCAGTTCCAGCATCATGGGCTGAGGCTGCAGTGCCTGTGCAGGAGCAGTGCCAGTTTAGGTGGTGGGAAAGCTGTTGGAGTGGGTCCAGAGGAGGGCCACGAAGTTGATTACAGGGCTGGAGCACCTCCCCAATGAGGGCAGGCTGAGAGAGCTGGGACTCTTCACTGTGAAGAAGAGAATGCTCTGGGGGGAGCTTATAGCAGCCTTACAGTGCCTGAAGGGGGCCTAGGAAAACTGTAGGGACTTCTTATAACGGCATGTAGCAACAGGACTAGGGGAAATGGCTGTAAACTGGAAGAGATTAGGTTTAGACTAGGTATGAGAAAGAATTTTTTTACTATGAGGATGGTGAGATACTGGAGCAGTTTGCCCAGTGAGGTTATGAATGCCACCTCCATGGAAGGATTCAAGGCCAGGCTGGATGAGGCTTTGAGCAACCTGGTCTAGAGGGATCTGCCCCTGCCTATAGCAGGGGGGTTGGAACTACATGATATTAAAGGTCCCTTCCAACCCAAACCGTTCTATGATTCCATGATTCTGTAAGTGCTGGTGCAGGCTGTGTTTGTAGCAGAGTAAACGGAGGTTTTGTCTCTCCCTTTTGTAAGATAGAAAAATCAGTCAGCCTTACAGTGGTGGGGAGGAGGTCATAGCAGGGCTTTTGTGCTGGGTCCTACAGCCGAGGACCAGAGCTCCTTTGCTACATGTGCACTCAGTGAATTGGGGAGGCTGAGTACATTGTTCCTTTGTACAAGTGTATTGGTAAGCTAGGAGAGTATGTTTTCAGATGCACTCTCTTTTATTTATAGGATAGCAAAGTAAAAGTTGTTGACTTCCTTTTTCCTGTAGGTCTGTTTGAGGTACGGGCTCAGGAGTACCTGGAAACACTTCCCAGTGGGGAGCAGAGTGGAGTCAATCGGTTCCTGAAAGGACTTGGTAAGGAACCAGCAAGATCACTGGCTTCTCACAGAGCTTGTTCTTGTTGCCTTGAGATTTGGCAGCAGAGGAGCTGCTGACAGGTAGCAGGGCTCTGTTAACTACTGAATCCTGAAGTGATTAGTGCCCAGCCACATATCCCAGCTTTTGATGTGCTGTTGGTCTGCCTCCAGCTTGGAGGCTGGGGAGAACCAAAATGTGGGCTCTGAACTATGTGTATCCTAAAGGATACAGGTGGATATGAGGTGGAAAAACTGAGTAAACAGTGACTCAGGAGAGGTAGACGCAGTTTCTGCTGGGATGAGCAACACATTCTCCATAGACTTCAGGTTTTCTGTGGAGGGTCAGTGGTGGGAATTGCCCAGGAGCATCCTAAGGCTGAATCATAGAGTCATAGAATCCTTAGAGTTGGAAGGGACTTTTAAAGGCCATCTGGTCCTACTTCTCTGCAGTGAACAGGGACACCTACAGCTAGGTCAGGTGGCATCTCTGCGGGCCTAATCCAGCCTCACTTTGAAAGTCTTCAGGGACAAGGCATCAACTACATCTTCAGATAACCCATCCCAGTGCCTCACAGTCCTCACTGTAAAAGACTTTTTCCTTATGTCCAACCTAAATCTCCCCTCTTTAATCTTGAAGCCATTTCCCCTTGTTCTATCACCATAGACCCTGCTAAAGAGTCTCTCCCTTCTTTTCTGTAGCTTCCCTTTAGATACTGAAAGGCTGCTCTCAGGTCACCTCTCTGCCTCTCTTCTCCAGGCTGAACAGCCCCAGATCTCCCAGTCTGTCCTCACTTGGGTGATATTCCATCCCTTGAATCATTTTTCTGGTCTTCCTCTGTACACGCTCCAACAGGTCCATGTCTCTCCTGTACTGAGGACTCCATATCTGGACTCAGTACTCCAGGTGAGATCTTACCAGTGCAGAGAAGAAGGGCAGGATCACCTCCCTTGTCCTGCTTGCTGCACTTCTTTGGACACAGCCCAGGATATGGTCGACTTTCTTGGCTGTGAGGGCACATTGCCAGCTCATGTTCAGCTTGCCATCCACCGGTACCCCCAGATCTTTTTCAGCAGGGCTGTATTTAATCCTTTCATCCCCCAGCTTGTATATTACCTTGACCCAAGTGCAAGTCCTTGTATTTGTAATTGTTGAACTTCATGAGATTCACCTGAGCTCACTGCTCAAGCCTGCGTAGGTCCCTCTAGATGGCATGTCATCCCTTTGGGTCTCGAATGCACCCCACAGCTTGGTGTCATCAGCAAACTTGCTGAGGGCACACTTGACCCCACTGAAGATATTAAAGAGTATCGGTCCCAGCACCGACGCCAGGGTGACTCCACTCATCACTAATCTCTATCCAAACATTGTGCAATGGACTACCACTCCTTGCACTCAATCCTGCAGCCAGTTCTTCGTACATCAAACAGTACACCAGTCAAATCCGTATCTTTCCAATTTGGAGAGAAGATTCTGTGGGATACTCTGTCAAAGGCCTTACTGAAGTTCAGATAGATGATATTGGTGGCTCTTCCCTTGTCCACTGATGTAGTGATACCACCATAGAAGGCCACTAGGTTTTAGGATTTGCCCACACTGATTCTCCCATATCACCTCCCTGCCTTCCATGTGCCTTAGCATAGCTTCCATGAGGATCTCTTCCATGATCTTTCCTGGCACAGAGATGAAACTGACAGGTTGGTAGTTCCCAGGGTCATCTTTTTTACCCATTTTAAAAATGGGTGCAATGTTGTCTCTATTCCAGTCACCAGGGATTTCACTACATCTTTTCAAATAGTTTCACCTGATTGACACGACTTTTCAAATATCATAGAGAATGGCTTGGCTACTACATCAGCCAATTCTCTCAGGATTCTGGGATGCATCTCATCGTGACCCATAGACTTGTGGATGTTCAGGTTCCTCTGTCAGTCACAAATCTGATCTTTGCTTACAGTGGGAGGAATGTTGCTTCTTCAATC
Organism: Perdix hodgsoniae; assembly: GCA_035772895.1. Lineage (NCBI taxonomy): Eukaryota > Metazoa > Chordata > Aves > Galliformes > Phasianidae > Perdix > Perdix hodgsoniae. The sequence goes on along the minus strand of JAPSGF010000038.1, from coordinate 2,080,225 downwards.
CTTTCCTACCGAACCAAACATTTAAGGGCTGTGTGATGAGCAATTATCAGAGAAGATCAAGGCAAAAGAAGTACTTCAGCCTTCTCCTTGTCTGTTGCTACCAGCCTGCCTGTGTCACTCACTAAAAGGAGTATGCCCTCCTGGATGTCCTTTTCTGGTTGAGATATCTGTAGAAGCCATTCTTGTTTTTGGTATCCCTTGCCAAGTGAAGTTCAAGCTGGGCCTCGGCTTTCCTGACCCAATCCCTACACAGCTTAGCAACTTATACTCTTTCCACAGTACCTGTCCCTGTTTCCACTGCCTGTGCATTTTCTTCTTGCTTGAATCCATTTTGCATTGTAGAGGAGCTCTAATGAGAGCTCCAGACCAAGATTAGAAGTTCTTGGTTGAACACCATGGCTAAGAGAGCTGATCCCCAGGCCTTGAGTATTTCGTGATCATTTAAAGAGAAACATTGTCTGTGAGACTGATGGCCCTGCCTCTTAAGCATGTAATTTAGCTATGTGAGCTCAGTAACACCTTTGCCTTCCAGGTCTGCTGGACAAATGGGGTCTGAGTGGTGTGCTTGGAGGCCTGCAGTGCCCCAGGCTGCAGTGCTGCTCCCAGGCTACGGTCAGGGCTGTGCCCTGTGCTGCAGGCACCTGCTTCCAGCTTTGCGGGGTGAGGGGCTGTAGGTAAGGACCTGGGGCTGGCAGCCACAGCGTTTCTCTGTACAGGTTTGCTGGGACAGTAGTGGGAAGTGACACCTATTTTGCTTGACACTTTGGGAAACCCATTTTCCTTTCTCTATCTATTCAGGCAGCAAAATGAAATTCCTCCACAAAAAGTAAAGAGCGAAGCACGTCCTCATTCCACGGAAGAGAATGGCTTTACCATTTAACATCAACAAATCAGATGTATCCACCATTCCCATTTGACCTGCTCCTAGGAGCCCACGGCCTTGGGCAAGCTGACCGTGGCCGGGACGCGCTCACACAGACGTGCAGTGCCACAGGACGATGCGACAGCAGTGGGGCTGCTGGGACAGGTCTCTGGATATCGACAGTACTATGCACTGGACCAAGCACTCTGAACTCTGCATTAGCACGTTGCAGACAGCCCAGCAGATCGGATCCTTTAGCTAATCAGTTCTTTGTTTTGCTGTATTTTTCTATTTATATTGGGGTTAGAACAAATATTAACCAATGCCTCTCGCCCTGCCTCTTCCCCGCCTGGTGCTGCAGGACAGCGGTGGGACTGCCGCAGGACTGAGCTGGCAGAGCTTGAGCACCAAGGATGGGAGGAATGGAGTTGTGTGGACATGTCTCTGCAGAGCAAAGATGCTGACAACTGCAGGGATGATGTGGACTGATGAGGAGGAGCTTCTGAGGGTGAGGGGAAACCACTAAACCTACTGAGGACGTGATCAGCCTGCCAGCTGCCAGGCTGGCTGCATCGGGTCCTGGCACGAGGGGAGGCTTTTCCTTACGCAGCATAATTAAAAGTGAGTGGTTTAAAAAGTGTGCAGCCCCTGGGGTGTGTTTGTGGTGTATCTGCCACCTGCCTGTATGGGCTGGAGGAGACATCTAGTGGCTGAGCCCTTGGCTTGGCCATGCCTGCATGCTCTGGAGCCTGATGACCTTGCACCCTCACCCAAGCTGTGTGCACAGGGTCAGCTGCAGGGTCTGGCTGTGGAGACCCTCGTCAGGCCGGGCAGGTTCTCCTTTGGTGACATCTCAGTGGCATTAGAAAGCATTCTAACACTGAGTAAGCTGCTGAGACAAAATGAGGATGTCAGTTCCCCTGGGGAGCCAATTGCTGCCGCTCACCCACCTTCACTGGGGTTTTCCACAGGCCTGGGGCTGGCTGAAGCTGAGAGGAAAGAAATCCCTCCATGGTCCTCAATGCAGGGCTGAATGAAGATCTCCTCCTCTGCTTTGAGAGAGTCAGGGGTGAGCTGCGTGCTGGCACACTTCACTGCAGGCAGCCCTGTTCTGCATTGCACCATGCGTGGCTGCTGGAGGGTTTGGAAGTGCTTCTTCCCCACATTTGAGGGCCATGGTGAAAAATTATAGGGTCAGCAGCGCCTAATTCCACTTGAAAAAGAGTGGGAAGGGATCTGTGGGTCCTGTCACTGCTGCTTCAGAAGGCTTCAGAAGCCAAAGCTTCCTACAGCCGCAGCTCCTTTCTTTGCTGGGTATAAGGACCCAGCAAACAGTAGAAATGGATTGTGGTGGTGGTGGTGGTGGCAGAAATGGGCAGGTGGGCAGGGTGGTGGAGGGGTGAGTGCCTTGTTGGCAGCAGTAAGGAATGTGGGGCTCAAACCCAGCATACAGTATCTGGAAGCATCGAACAGCAAAGCACAGAGAAAGAACCTTTTAGAGCTGTTTAATGAAGGACTGAACATGAAACTCAAGCAGGAGACGTTGGGCTCAGTGTCAGGACAGGCCCTCCAGCTTCATGCTGAGCTGCGTTGCTCCGGGACGGCGTGCCCCTGGATGCTCTGCAGGAACCCCCCTGCGAAGACAAAGCCCAGGGAGCAGCCATGCTAGCTGAAGCCTTGCGGCCACACGAATACCACACGGTACCACAGGCGCTGCTCACCTCTCTGCCGGGAGACAGCCTTCAGTCCACAGGTGCCGGGCGGCCTGCAGGTATAAAGCCCCAGGCAGCCTCCGCAGTCTGAGGGCTTCTGGCAGGGCCGGCTCTGGATGCCGCGACAGGAGTGCTGCAGGAGAGGCAGCAAGCTCAGCCTAATACCAGCAGCCCAGGGGGCAGCTCGTCCCCCCCCCCAGTGCAGTCTTTCCATCACTTTACTGATATAAAAGAGAACAACACCCAGCAGCATGCCCTTATGACCCAAGGCTGAGCCCTGGGGACACCCTGCTCCGTTGGAGAGGTGCTGCAAGGCCTACCTGTGCCCTGGGCGATGGGCAGGCATGCCCTGTGCTTACCGTGTCGCTGTTGAACTTCCCGTAGCCCTTCAGGTGATGGCTCAGCCCCAGGCTCCTGCTGCGGAAGGGCTGCGGTGGGCTCCTGCGGGACCTGCTGGGGGGGTCCTGTGCACCGCTGCCCGTGGCCTTGCAGGGAGCCCCAGAGCCGGTGCGGTGCTCTGTCAGAGCCTCCCACTCTGCGGCCTGGAGGTGGCTGCCGTCCGCCTGGTTGTCCCCTCCATCTCCAGCTGGCCAGTGATTCTCTGTGGGTCCCCCAGTTCCGAGCTGCCTTGCTGGGAGGGCTGCCCACTCCCCCAGTGCCTCTACATGTGCTGGGGCCAGGGAGAGCTGTGCTAGCAGCAGGGCAGTGGCTGTCAGCACCCAGACCTCCATCCTCAGGACCTGGATTGTCTCAGGATGCTCTGCTCAGTGAGGCTTGGGAACAGGAGCTGAAGCTGAGGCTGCCTCCCTTCCCCAGCACTGGTTGGAAGTCACTTTTATAGCACCAGCGCACAGCTCTTTTCCCCCGCCCCTGCCGTGTCCCACCTCCCCTCCTGTGAGCTAACCAGGCTGCTTGTGGGGGCCTGTCCCCCTCCCTGCACTCCCAAACAGCCCAGCACCCTCCCACCAGGCCATCCAGATCCTCTCAGTGATGGGTACGTGTGTGTGGTGTAAGCACGGCATTTCAGCTGTTTTGATAAAGGGGGGCTGCTGGTCAGTGTGTGGATCCCTTTCATCTCCATAAAGGCATCTGCTGTATTTTTGTCTTGGATACCCTGAGAAGATAATGCTGATGTGACAGAAATTTGTCATTGCACTGTCACAGACCTCAGACCTTCTCAGCTCTTTGCCCATCCTTAGCCAAATTTGATGGAAAGTTGTCAGGCTCCAAGCTGATGAGTTGTTACAAGCCTGCTGGAACAGGTCTGACAAAGGAGAAAAACCCAATGAACCCTTCAGCCACTGTCTTTTAAAGCCCTCACTTGGGCATTTGTAATTGCTCAGTAGGTGTTCCCTGTGGACCGAGGATGAGTTCTTGTGATGGCTGTCCTCACCTCTGGCTGGGAATGGCTCAGACTCAGGCAAGTTGGCTCTGCCAGCTGCTTGTCAAAAGGCAGTGGCCAGACTTCCTTCCAAACTGACCTAAGTAGAGCTGTCCTTAGTAATAAAGATGCTGGAGGTGTTAATAGCAGAGGCATTGCTGTGCAGTCCTATCCTGGAGAGGGTCACTGCTCTGTTCCTGGCTTTGCCACAGACTCGCTGTGAACTTGGCACAGTCATTTGAGCTACACAGCTTGTGTGGCCATCTGTAAATAAGGGTTGCACTTCCCCTCCTCCCTGGAAATGACCAAGAAAATGCAACACTTGCTGGCTAGCTTGGGAAGGCCTATGAGTTGTTGTACAGCATTACGTGCCTGTCAGCTGCAGCTTAACACTGGTTGTGGTTCATAGGACCTCCTGGAGAGAAACAGGAGTGAGCAGCTGCTGGGCCCACCTGAAGACATAGTCGTGGAGATCCGGGAGTCAGTGACAGAGGAGCTACCATGGTAATGAACAACGGTGATGTGAGGGAGTATAACTTCAGGGAAATGGGAGATCTGAGAATCAGAAACCAGTCTTTCTTTACATAGAAGTTCCCTGGATTGGGGCCTTCTTCCCTGGTAATTTACACCAAACCAACACAGGTGAGTGTTCCCCATACGAATGTAAGATAAACTATTGGCAGGCAGCAGACAGAAGACCAAAGCGGTGGTTTAACTCATGAGAGAGAGGAAGCAACAACAGAAAAACATGAATGTGAACAGTGCAATACAAGTTGATGCCAGATGCTCTCCATTGGGACTTCACCTCCTAAAAAGCACTGTGTACCAGTAGCTCAAGTCCTCAAGTCAGCGTTTGAGCTTGAAACTTAAAACATGGAGACAGTACTGCTGGGTGCATGAGGAGGTAATGGATGAGAAAGCGATGTCAATCTAGTCCAGCTTCCATACCTTCACTTCTGGCCAGGGCTTGCTCTGGACTTGTTCCGGGCTGATGGTAGACGTGCTGATTTCTGGGGAAATGGGCTCATAGGAACAGAGAGACAAGCGTGCAGCCAGCAGGCCCATCCGGACACAGGTGTCTGTGTCATGGTTGGCAAGCATCCCTGCAGCGATTCCTGCCATTAAACTGTGGAGAGAAAGAACAGCAATTCTGAGCCCTGGGAACAGCTTTGGTCTCAGGAACATGGCTGGCTGGAGTACAACCCGTCTGACAGACATGGTTAGTGGGCATGGTGGTGGTGGGTTGATGGTTGAACTCAATGATTTTTATGGTCTTTTCCAACCTTAATGATTCTGTGAATCCGATCAACACTTATAGAAGTAGAGTATGTCTTAGAGGAGGAATGAGGTGAAAATGAGAAGTTTGTGGGGGTTTATTATATTTATTTTAAAATTTGGAGGAACAAATAATGCCATTGATTTGCATTTTATTTGCTTCTCATCTGAGAAGTTGAAGTCATGCCCCATTCCACCATATTTTCTTTTCCCCCCAGTTCTCCAAGACAGGCTGGAGAAAGGAAAGAGAGCCTACAGAGGGAAGAACCTATTTTTCCCTTCCTCTTTAATTATTTTGTCACTTCTCTGCTCCTCGGTGAAACCTTGTTACATTCCCTCCTTACACCCACTGGGAAGGTGTAGATGGGCAGAGAGGTAAATTTCCCTATGTAGTGTGAGAAGGGATGGGGAAAAAAAAAATCCAAAGCTGAAATGAGAGTTTGGATTCAGACTTCTGCCAGCTTCATCTGTGGCTGTCCATTTGAGATTAGCCAGTAAGAATGCTGCGAGTGCTTGAACAACAGGTGTCACCCACAGGCAGCAAGGAGGCATCAGAAGTGATGTTACCACCTGCCTGTCTTGCAGAAGACAGCTCTGCTGAGGCACGGGGACATGCAGGGTGCTGTGGGTGGTCAGCTGGGAACAGCCAGCATTTGTCTGTAGACAAACTCGGAGTGATGCTAGGAAACTGGGGAAGGACAAAGGAGAAGGGAAGGTGAAGGGAGAAGATAATGACATTTGAGAGGAGGAAGCAAGGGCAGAAAAACATGGCAGCAGGGAGGATTAATGAGCTAATCTCTGTGAAAGGGAAAATGACTGCTTTTCTGCACTCACGCTAATTACCTCAATATCATTCTTTTTTTCTTTTCTTTCTTCTTCTCCTTAACAAAGGCACAGAAGATTGTAGTTTCCAAAACCATTCAATCTCTCAACAGCTCCAGAGACTGAGAGTAAACATTTGGGGGTGCATCCCCTAGCAATGCTGTGTGCAGGCAGGCAGTGTTGTGTTGCCAGGGCAGCTGGGTGCAGGCAGCAAACAGCTTCAGAGCAGCATCTCCGAGGGCAGGAGAGCCTTGGGATCGGAGCAGGGCTGGGGCCTCCTGGATCAGAATCCCTGACAGTGCTTTGGAAGGACTAGAGCTGAGCTGTGAGTCTAGCCCTGGATTGTATCCTGCTGCATGGTCCCTTGGAGGAAGCAGCAGCCCAGGCTGTTTCATCTGCTTATATGCCAAAGAGAGAGTGCTTCTAGCCTACTCTGGCACTGTTTGATGCAACAGGAATTTGGAGAAGCTGCCAAGGGATGCCAGAAGGACACTCCTGGACAAACAAGAGTGCTTTGAAAACTCCTGCATGAACCAGGGGACTTCTGAGGAACAGGATTTCTGGAGAAGAAATCAATATGGGATTCATTTCCCAATATTCAGAGACCCCGTGAACTTCCCCCACTGCTGTGTTCAGGTCTACAGCATTGCACAACATGGCAGCCTCCTTCATAGTGCTGTGCTGAATGCAGCCAATTCACCTGAGAGGCAGTCTGGGATATGAGAAGCAAAGAAGGATTCTGGTGTTAAGTGGATGAATTAGCTTGGCAGGAAGATACTGATTGATCTTGGCTAACAATGAGTTATCACAAAAATGACTTTTTATTCTGCTCACCTAAATAAGAAAAAAGGAGAAGTGCTGCTATGTGAGTTATTGTTTGGGAAGAGAAGAAAACTGAAAGGAAGTATCTGTCAGATGTGGCCTTTTGGCCTAGCCCAAGGCAATGAAAGGAGAGAATCAATTATTGCTGCAGACGAAGAAAATAAATAAATAAATAAAATAAAACAAATAAATAAATAAAAATCCACCAGAAACCTGACTGCTACATAGAGTTTGACAAGTTATCAAGGAGCATAATTAAATACTTTGCTGACAAATGGAGAATTCATCACTGAGGCTAGGAATAGTATGTGTCATTTCGTATCCCTATGTGCAGCAGTGTGAACAGACAGGCGAGTTGCACAGCAGACTCTTCTGAAGCACAAGCTATTGCCAGAGGTGAGTGCAGAGCCTGATGAAGTGCTTTCACAGGGCAACTCCAGCTCCTGAACGTCAGTCCCACTTCCTCTGGAGGTCAATTGGTTAGCTGGTAAGGGTGCTTTGATGAACAGTGGTTCACTCAGCTTTCAGCAGCTCAGCCCAGAGTAATCCAGAAATACTAGATAGCCATGGAGAGCTTGGATCTTAAACAAAATCAAAGGCTTCAAGATGCTCAGTGAGATATTTCTAGTGAGCATTGCAAGGAATCACAGTAACCAGTCCTGTTCTTGTGCCTGCTCCTCAAGCAGCAGAACATAATTTATCTTTGTAGTAGTATTTAAAAGAAATCACGTTAGGATGGTTCCACATGTAGCTGGGGAATACAGGGATGTTAGCAATGTACCTGTCACCAGCTCCTGAGACGTTCACTATCTTCTCCCCGCTGACAGGGATGGCAGGGTAGTGGGTGGCACAGAGGCTGGCAGCAGCGGTCTGTATGGGGAGAGAGGGAGTTAGTGAGCACTGCTGATGTGGCCTGGTGGGGCTGGTGTCATCCAAGCATGCATAGATGCCAAAGAAGGGGGACAAAAATAAGCCAATAATCTTAATAATCTTTTTTTTTTTCCACACTTCAAGGGAGATCAGTGATTTCAGTTCCTGAAAATGAAGCTTGCAGTCATGAATATTCAGGGAAAGCACATGTAAAATGAGCTGGCTACAAGCACTGCTGCCAGGAGCCAGGACAGACAACTCAGTTTTCTTCGCTAATCCTCAGAGCTGTGCATTCCACCCACAAACACAAACATTTGCCAGCACTGATGCCATGTTTCCCAGAATCACCGCTTCATCACCAGAAACAGCAATCACGCTCTGCAGTCCCAGACAGAAGCTGTTGAGAGCCCCTAGTTTTCCATGCTCTTACCTGGTCTTGAGGTGCTGGATGAAGAGAGATACTCCCTCCCAGGCTCCTGCCACACAGGAGGACGCCATGAGCACCGAGGGTCACAACCACACAGCACAGGTGGGACAGCAAAGGGCGGGCCAAGGCTGCTGCCATCTTGATAATGTCCTCCAGCCTGGATGGTGCCTCTTTAGACAGAGAGGAGGAAAAGCTAGAGTGTAACTTTGAAGGATCTCAGTGGGCCCAGGAGCAGCCCGCATAGTGCTCCTATTTATGAGCACTACTGAAAATGTTATATTGTTTCCTTTCATTCATGGGAAACATGATTTTCCAGCGTTAGATTTCCATCCTGTCAATCCTATGCTTCCCTGGAACTACACATGTCTGTAGAGATCAAAAACACCATCCTGAAGCATGACTTCCATGCTTTAATGCTTTTGGGATCCCGCTTGCGTACAGTACGGTACTTCATTTCCCCAAAGGATGTTAGTGTGGGGGCAGGTGCCCTCAGAACATCTTGTGTCACTGAGATATTTATAAACTAGAGATTCCTCTTATTTGGGTGACAGAGTGAGGAAAATGGGACCTCTTGGTTTGCACAAGGACTCACGCTAGGCCTGCTGTGTGCTCTTTGATCAACCATCGGTCTGGTCTGGGCCAAATGACCCACACAGAGATGGCTGAAAGGTGGAAGATGCCAAGACTGCTTGTGAATTCCTGCTGTGTTATAACCCAGTGTGATTGAAATGGGAGATGGGAGGAAAATGCTCTTTCCTGATCTAGGTTATGTGAAATAAGCAAAGTCAGCACAACTGACTCTTCTGAGTGTTCAATACCTGCTGGCAGAGGGTTCCCAAGAGTCTGGTTTATTGCTTTCAGCTCTTGCAGGTTGGGGGAAATGTACGTGAGTGCTTTCCAGCTGTCTGACAGGAATGGCTTAGAGGCCTTGTTCTCATCTGTCGGCTCATAGCACACTTTAAAGGAAGATTGCAATTGGTTAATTAACTGATTAATCAGTGTTTGGTTTGTTTGTTTTTTTTCTGTATGTGAGCAGGACGCAGTGCAGAAGGCTTAATGTGATCTGTACAGTTGGTGCTGTTTCTGCAGTGTATCAGAAACCTGAATATGATTTCCCCAATGCCAGTGTCCAGGGTTCCCCAGTTTTGCTGCTCAGCAGTGATAAAGTTGTTTCTGGCTCTGGAATGATATAATCAGTCTTTGGGTCTTTTACTCCCTTTATCTGCTTTGGGACCCTCGGCCACATATTAAGAACATCATCTCCTTTTTCTTCAGGATTTGCTCTTAAAAATGAAGGTGAAACTGCAGAGGTTTGAATGTGTCCTTGTGAAGGGTCCTCAGCATCTCAGGAAGGAGCTCTGTATTTTATGGGAAGTGGAAGAGAAATCCTCCCAAATGATGCTTCAGCACTTGTTCTAAGAAGTAAACTCCATCACAGCTCAGAGTGGCAGAAGCACGTACATCTGTGCTTGCCTTGAGATTAAAGGCAAAGAGAACAGCTTTTTTTTGGCTTTCTGGCAGTGCCAAAGGGCTCTAGCTCCTATGTTACAGCAGATGTGACTTAGCTGCAGAATGAGACAAACTCAGAGAAAGCAGAAGTGTTTCATCCATTTCAAGTAGAGTAGCAATGTATGGAAGGGAGTACTGGGTAACACAGCATGTCAGGCAAGAGCTGGATAACTCCAGCAAGGAGTGGAGAGTGCTCAGAGCACATGGAACACCCTGGTGCACACACCCAAAGGAGCCATGAGGCCAGGGCTGGGCAGGTTTTCCTTACCTGCTAACTGATGATCTCTAGCAAGTTGGCAGATGTATTGGATAGTGGAAAGAGGCACGTTTCCATCAATGCAAACCAGTGGGGCCCGGCACAGGTTCTCCTTGAACTGGGACACCTAGTCAAAATCCAAGACACAGAGCAGAGACAGGCCGAGTCATTGCAGAGAGACAACATGATTCCTAGTCATACTCAGAATCCGGGGTTTTCACTTGTATCGCAGCTCTTAAACACAGGAATGAACATAAAAAAGCAATTCCCTAAGGAAGCTGGATGTCTCCATTTATCTCATCTCTTCCCCTTCTCATTCTCTGCTCCCCATCATTAAAAGGTGGACTTGTCAGGCAGAGCCCCTTCTGAACAACCCCAGAGCTAACAGCCACAGTGAGATGAGGGCTTTTGGCCTGTAGCTCCCTTTTTAGGTGGAGGAAGACAAGTTAAGTCATTCTCTTGTGAAGGCACACAGATTGGCTCTTTGTTTTTTTATCATCTTGAATTTCTCTTGGTCTGCTCGTGCCCTGTCCAGTTGTATATCTAGTGGTTACAGTACTTTTCTAGACGGCAGGTTGAGAATGAAGTGAGGAGCTGCAGCTCATTCTCTTGCCTCTCTGAGGCTTCACGAACACTGCCTAAACGCCAGGCCAGCACTACAGGCACTCTTGCAGCCTCCCTCCTGCTGCTAATTAGTTTCTGCTAATCCTGGCTGAAAGAAGGCCTGACAAAATGCACTTTACCGCAAAAGATTGGATCAGAATTTCCACTGGCCACAGCTGGTTTGTAAAGCTCAGGAGAACTAATCTGTCATGTAATGATTTTCTGTGCCAGGGCTTGGGAGAGGCAGGGTGGGGATGGAAATGGGAGCAGTGACCATATTTTTCCCTCACTAAGAGACCACCAATAAGTAAATTGCACTTAACTTTCATGTCACTGCTAGTCGTGAAGTACAGGATTTGTTCTGTCGACAGCAGAATGAGTAGGGGGGAGGGTGCAGTGATGGGGGTTTCACCAAATCAATCTGTAATTACTGCTTCCATTAGCCCTGATGTTTCCAAGGGTCGAACGTGCTGAGGAACAGTGCCTGTTTGTACAACTCAGCAACAACAGGGATGGAGGGGTGGGAGCGGAACAGGAAAACTTTAGGCAGTGTTGTGTCTACTTTTGTTTTTTTTTTCTTAAAAGGGGGAAATATAATTTCTGCAGGTGGGAAATATAATTTCAGCAGATTTACTGCTGGCCTTAAGATGCCAAAATACTGGGTTAATTGAAATTCATCAGTGCAGGGGATTCTGGCCTACACCTCATGTGATGATAGCAATGGTGACTTCTTATGGAACAGAAATATGAAGACGCTCCATTTGGGTAAGCAGTAACAGGTACCTCTGGTAGCTTGCCATGCTGCAATCTCAATGGCCAATATCTGGGGTTAACTTCAGGAATTCCCATGTTCCCTCCACACACCTACTCCCTCCTGGTACAACTTTACTAGCTGGTTTTTGTCACACCTCCACACTGCTTCTCACAAGCAGAAGGTTGCAAATCAGCTGGCATGCATACGTATTGCTCTGTTATCTGCTGGTGGATGTCCATATCTCCCAAGCCGATGCTCAGCTCCCCAGCACTGGTGATCACAGCACTGTAAGTTGCTGTGCTCTTCCCCTCTAGCTGCAGGATGGCACTCATGTCCTAAAACAGCGAGAACAGTTATAAAAGGAGTGTGTTCCTCCTCTCTGTTACACTTGGTTCAACTCCAGTATTCTTTCTCTGCACCCACCCAGTTTGTAGCAGTAGCCCAGCTTGCTGTTTTCCCTTCATCTTCCCTTCTCCCTTCAGACAAGCAACATTCCAGAGGTATCTTGGTCTAGGCAGTGCAGGCAGATGGCTAATTATTAATATTGTAATGCAACAGGAGCCACAGCAAAGATTTAAGAAATTGTTTAGTAAATGAGCATGACAGGCCTCTGCCATGCAGTTCAATACATCGCGTCGCTCTGCTGTGATTGCAGAGCATCCTGCAGAGCACTGCTTGCCCCAGCTATCCATTCCTACAGCTTGTGTGACACATCTGATGGCACACTAGGCACATCTTGGTGCATGGTCCAGCTAGTGCTTACAGTTAGCCATCTCACTGATTGCACAGCAGGGAGGCTGACTTTGATGGTAGCCTTAGAACCATTTTTACAACAGTCAAAGGTATTGCTGTGAGGTGTCCTTCCTCTATGGGCCTTCTGAATGATCTGCTATGAGAACCCATGGCATTGCTTGGAATATACATTCCAGGATGGAGAGTTGCTTCTCCCCACTTAGTTCACAGGGAATACTGAGGTTTTAAGGGCAAGGTCGTCATCAACACTGCTGGTAAGTCTTCCTGCAGACCAGGATTTCTTGGCAAATAGTCCTACTCCACCTTCTCTTGAGAGGCTGTTCACTGAGACAGCTCGAACTGTACTGTGCTCAGATAGAGGAAGGATCATAAATCTGCAGCTATAAAGCCTCTATATACCAAAAGAGAGTTTTGGTTCTTATTGCTATTTTTATTGAGCTGCTCAAATTACCAGTACTAAGGCCTCAGGTGCTCTTTCTGTCTGTATAGCAAGGCCCTGAAGGCACCAATAGGCCTTAATGGCCCTGACCAGCCTCAGCTGAGGTCTCCACCCCATAGCCCTGGCTTGCCCTTAGCGCTGCAATTTCCTTAGAGGAGTGCCTGATGCTCTGGATTGGGGTTGCTCCTGGCTTCCTGGTGTCAGAGGACAAGCTGCTGCTGAAGTCGAGCATTCCTCTGGTGTAGAGTTGTGTGTATGCAGTAAGATTCTGTTCCTCTGAACCTGGAAGGTACCTAGCCTTGGCTCCCAGTTCTAGGCTTTCTTTGTCTTACAGCCCAAATCAGACTGGTTTTGGTATTGTTTTGTTTATCCCAAGGATCAGCCTTTGCATGTTTCTGGTTGTCCTTAGGCCTTCGTACTTGTTTTTGCAGTTCCTCCTTATTTACTTCTCTTTTTCCTTCACACACCGCTCCCTGGAGCTGAATTAAGACCACATGGTCAGACTTAAAGCTCTATGTACATCTAGTCTGCGTTCTGGGGGTAACTCCTTGGCTTTTAATGATGTTAAACAGCATTGAATTATTCTGCCTCTTAGTGATGAGATGCAATGGAAGGTGGCTTTTATGTTTGCCAGGGTTACAAAAACTTTATCCTTTATGTAATGCCATCACCTCCATGCTTCTGAAGAGCCATTACTGTGAAACATACCATGTGGTGACAGTAGCGCAGGATGGACTCTGAATGTTCATCCTTCCCCACAGCTGACAGAAGGAGAGGGCTCAGCCCAAGACGGCTTAAGCAGTCTAAAAGCAAATGAAAAGACGTTCACGGGTCTGTCAGAGGAAACTTATGCACTTCCCTGGCAACATTTCCTGTACCCATCACAAGCATTCAGGCCTGCCAACATCCCTTCTGTGTGTGGCATTGCCGTGTGGCTGCCCTGCAACACTGTCTTACTAATGGGCTCATGAGGAACCCTTCCTCTTCTCCCTACAGGTTACCACAATTCATTCCTCAGTGAATGGGTTGCAATTTTTTCCTCAAGCTTTCCCCATCTGTGATCTGAAGTGATAGCAGATTTGTGTTAGGAAGACTTCGGAAGAGTCAAAAAGCCAGAGTAATCCTATGGTCTTCATGTTATGTCCCCCTGCTAATTTCAGCACTCAAACACTGGTCTGCTCCTGCCTGTGCCACCATGCTACAGACTAGCTAACTTCATATTTGAGGTTCTTTATTTTCCAGACCTCTGCCGGGCTCCTTTCCGTCTCAGTTTTTGGATCATCCCTTGCCTTTTCCAGGCACTCTGTTCCCTGATGTATTGCCTAATGTGTCCCAGATCTGAACAGTGCTCAAGAGCTCCTGCTGTTGAAGGAGTACCAAAGGACACATCGCAGCTGGCAGGCACCCACAGGCAAACCCAAGCACTAGGCACCTGCCAAGTTTCTTCCAACGCCGCCAAAAGTTCGTCTTACTCTTCCAGCGTTTGTCTGCCCGCCACCCTGGAGGAATAAATTATTTATAAGTAAAGTTGGAAGAGCTACTTGGTATAGATGCCATGCCTCCATTAAAACCTGAAGTGAAATCGATATTGCTGAAACGTATGGCAGCAAATAGGGACCATCTAGGTTTGCAAGCACTGCAAACTCCCACAGCCCATCTAAGCACATCAGCTCTGGTGATAAAAGGCCTGTTGCCTAGAAGGCAAGATCATTTTGGTCTCTCTATGCATAACTATCCTGATTTTATTGACTACAACCTCTTTGAACAACACCAAAGAGCATTTTGGTTGAAGAGCAACCTTCTGAATTTACTTGCTCACATCAGCACTGGGACTCTGGAGCTACTGACCCAGACCTGATGGGCTCTGGAACTGTTTTCCAGGCCACATAGCTCCCACCTATGAGCAATTGTTTGTTTGTTTGCTTGGTTTTATTTTTTTCACTTTGAAGATAAAACAGGTTTTGTTGCCTTCGCTAGTATTGCCTCTGCAGTACTTTATTTATTTTAACTTATCGTTCTCTTCCCACACATCACTCCCTCCAAAAACCTTTCTCCACTTTTGTGGTTATCAGCTTCTCCTTTCTCTTGCCTCTGTCCATCTGTCACAAATGGTCAAACTGCCAGAGTACAGACAGTTCCTCATCCCTCCTCCCAGCTCTCTGCCAGAAGAATTACCTCAGAAAATGTCCAAATCTCTCTGGGCTTCATCACTGACTACCAAATTGCTCTAAAGCTCTTGATTCATAAAATCCTGAAACATATTTTCCATTTCTGAAGATAGCTTGCCACTGGCATTCCTAATAATCTTCTGGATAATCCAGAGCTTTTCAAGAGTAGGTTGTGACATGAAAGAAGAAAGGATAAGATGTCCTTGCAATGTAAGATCTGAGAAGAAGAACAAGTTAAACAAACTTATCTTGCAGGTATATGGCAGGAGATGCTAGCTTAGCACCTGCGTGTAAACCTTGTGTGCTGAACAGAACAGAGTGACAGACTCTCTTTGACTAGAGGAGTCAAAGATAGTTCTAGTTGGAGAAAACAACAAACTCTGAATCCAGGTTAGAAAGTATGTATAAACAAAGGTGGGGGGTACCTACTGGGGAGATGAGCGTGTAGTAGGTGAACTGAGATGAATATGAGCACCAAGACAGTGGGGAAAGGGGGAACAGCTCACTAGCATTGGGTACAGAGATAAAAGCTTCCCCTGATAATTTGAGAGATCCCATAGGTGCATGCCCCAGTGGATTCTCCCTTTGTTCAAATAAAGAAAGCCAACAACTCCTCTGTCTCTTTTTGGCATAATGAAGCAAGCCTGTTTGAACAAAAAATTTCCCAACAAGTGTTTGGGTGGCAAGTACCAAAGCATGTGTGTACCCACACAGTGCTGCTCCAGGTCCAGACTCTCTCTGCCCTGTGTCAGCCCAGGCACACAAGAATACCTCTGCACATGCTCATTTTTCTTGCTTGTAAACATTCTATCCTTCCTAACCAAGCAGATGTATTGCCCTCACAGGGCACAAGATAGTCTTCCTCCCTTCTCTCACTGTTCTTGGACATTCTTTGAACTTGCATCAAAGTTCTCCAGTGACCCTTCTTCCCCTGTACTGAGCCTTGAAATTATGGACAATACATCTGTCCTTAGTACACAATACTGTCTTCATCCAGTCCTGTAACTGTAAGAGGCTGTTCTCCCTACTAAGTGGTTTTTTTTGTTGTTTTTTTTTTTTTTTGGTGAGTGTGAGTGTGTGTGGGGTTTTTTTGTGTTTTTCCTTTTTTTATCTCCAGGCTCCTCTTGTTTCCCTTGGCTTTCCCCAGTTGTGCAGTCTGTAAGACACTGTGCTAATTCTCCACCCCTTTGCTCTTCTGCCTGGCAGTTCTCCAAGCCCTGAACTGTTTGGACAACCTGAGTAGAATGTCATGTAAGCAACCTATCGCCTCTGTCCACCTTTCCACTACCTGTCACTCCTCATTAACCCAAATGCCCCTCTGTTACATTTACTTATGGTCCCCTTGAATTGCCACTGGCGCTGCCAGGACTAAGGCTGTTTTCCATCTGTGACTGTCTCCTACTGACTGTTGCAGATTTCCAAAGCGCTGAGCCTGTCTATTTTAGCTCAGCAACCTACTGTGCATAATAGAAGAAGCCAAGAGAAAATACATATATATATTCCAAATCAAAAAGCAAGGATGCTTGTTTAGGCAAGCCAAACAATATAGCTTTGAACATGGTCTTCTATTTCAATACTGAAAGAGGATACTGTCACTGGTAATGAGCACAAACACTACTTAATGCAGAACCATCATCTATTTTTCAAAGCTGATGCCATCAGGAACGTTGAAAATACGCATGACTCCTTTCTTTGCCTGGCATGCTGCTCTTCTCTTTCAGTTTGCCCCCACATCCCAATGGCACAACTTCACCCTAACAGCGGATGTAGCAGCCTGCCACACAGGCATCCAGCCGTGGGTGCTACCTGCTGTTGTACAACCCCACAAAATCTAAAAGAAATGAAGCTGCTAAATTACTTCAGAGTGGGTGCGACGAGAGATGAAGTAGCAGCTTGCTTGTAAAGGCAAAGAGATGACTGACTGTGATCATACCTTGCCAGCTCAGCTGTACTGAGCTCAATCTGTAGCAGTACTTGAGTATCTATTCTCTGTTGCATTCAGGGGAAAGAAAGATGAAAATGGGCTTGCTGAGATGGTTTGAAATATGACTGAGCTGATGTTTTCTGGCAAGGCTTCAAGGAATTGAAAGAGCTTCTAGGATCTTTCTGCATCCTAAGAAGCTTGAATTCCTAATGTAAAGATAAGACTCTGCTCTTCCTGAAGTTGTGGATGACCCATCCCTGGAGGTGTTGAAGGCCAGGCTGCATGGGGCCCTGGGCAGCCTGATGCAGTGGGTTGGAACTAGATGATCTTTGAGGTCCCTTAGTGCCCAAGTCATTCCATAATTCTTCTGGATATTCTAAAAGCATTATAACCATAGTTACTCGTCCAGCACCCTTCCCAAACCTAGACAATGTGCATCTTTCTCTGCTGGTTACTTACATGCAAATAGTTACTTAAAAGGCACTTCACTTCTGGGTAGCCTTGAAAGCCACATGCAAGTTAAAACCAGTACAGAAAACTGCTGTTTTCTTGCTAAATGGGACATCACGTGTTGCAAGTCTCTACAACAAACACAGCATGCGTAAGGGTGGGACCTGCTGGGTGCTAAGCAATTTGGAAAAATCCTTAAAAGCCAATGCAGAGCAATAGCATTGAGCCTGCTTTCTCTTCTGTGCCTAACCATAGAAGCTGTCAGTTCCCAAATCCTCCTGCAGCCTGGCATTTGACTGGCTGCTGTGATGGGCCTTCAGCTCCAGGGCCCGCTACTAAACAACATTAAAAATCTTACTTTTCCCTTACCAGCTGCCCCCAATGGGCTCTGTAACTGCCCTCAGCACACCATGCATGGCCCAGGGGTCTGCACTCACTGCTACTATGCAAACAGGTGGTTTGCCTACCTTTGATTGCACCTTGCCTTAATTGCTTAGTGCAGGGTATGTGTGTTCTCTGTTTGATCACAGCTGAAGCTACTGACTTCTGCTTTTGAAAGCCTGCATAGCTGATGCTACAGCACATGTCATCCTTAACCATTATGATAGTTTTACCTTTGCTTTCATATCATTTAGTTTCCAACTTCCTTAGCAATAGCTTCAGCAGCTGGTCTTCTATCTGACTAAGAGGTCTTCACAGGTGGCCTCATTTGAAGGCAGGAGTTTGTTTCAGATTTATTGCTTCAGCAATCAGCATAGAGATTTCAGACACTAAACAACTTACAAGCAAGCTCTACCACTTCAATCTCAATAAAATAAAATAAACTGTAGAGATCATATAATGACTGCTGTTTGCAATGGGGAAGTCTGCAAGTCTTTAGCTTCTTGGTCAAACCACACTGAAACAAACAAGGTCTCCTAACACTTAAAATGCCTATTTTTTAAAAGCAATCTTTTTTTTTTTTTTTTCTTTTTATGCCTTACATTTCTTATGATTGAGGAAGATGGCTCTCATTTAGCTGCTACTTTTCTCAAAGGCTTCTTACCACTCTGGGTACTTTGCATGTAGTCTGGCTCCTATTCAGGCTGTTAAGACAGCCTGAAGCAGCCAGAACTGGCTCTTATGCGGGGATTTCCTCAGTATGGGATCTAATCTTGAATTACGTGTAGGTTAGCACAGTGAGGGTTTTCATCCATTGCTTCTAGCTCTTTGCATATGTATTTTGTGAGTGACTTGGGCAGCACTTCTACTAAAACAGCTCTTTGGGTTTTTGGCATTAAAGAACTGCATTGAGGTACCAGTTGAGGCCAGTGATATGTGGAGGTTGTAAGGATGATATGTTGTTCTGCTCCTTGAGAGGCAGAGACTCTCAGCACATGAACAGAGCAGATCAGCATGTCTGTGTCCACCTAGACATCACCAAATACACAGCATTACGCTTCCTGTGTGTGTGCTTGTGTGTTCATACAGACACAAAGGTAACATGCATTGACATCATCTTCCCCCCTTCTTTGGCTTGGCAATTCTGTAAAACTAACTGGAAATGGCAGCAGCGATAAGCAAGCTACTATAGATACTATACCAGGATGACAGAGTTCTGCGCCTTGGCTATAAAGTCAACGTTGATACCTCCAATCACCACCTTTAAAAGGAAGAAAGAGGTAGAAAGTGGTTGGAAGGACTTAAAGGAAAAGTTCCAATTTTCATTTGCTTTTTTTCCACCGTCTTGAAAAGCCTTCTGATTTACAGAGTGAAGGCCTGTGCTTTTATTGGCTGGCTAGACACAGGTCTGTGCACTTCCAGTCTGAAAGAATGGAAATCTCTCCTCAGCGTTGTTTTCTGAATGATAACTGCTGATATGCAGCCCCAGCATGGCAGGCAGGATGTTATGGTGTGCATACAGAGGTGCTGGCAGTTTTATTGAGTGATCACAGAGTATAACAATTTTTGACATACTAACCCTCAGAAAGATTCAAGCAGTACTGTTTAACAGGAGTGAGAGGAAGGATGGATAAGGAGGAAATGGATAAAAATGGGCAGAAAAACGCAGTCATGTCTTGCAAGCTCCCAGAAGAAATTACCCTAACCAGTGCAACTTCATGGATCACTGTCTTACTGTCCCACAGAGCCAGAAAAAGCAGCACAGCTCCACAAACAGAAAGTTCCCAGATTCTTTGGGGACATAGGTTACTGCCTTTGGAGTCACTGCACTCTTTTATGTTGACAATCCCTACTGCAAATGGGTTTTAGAAACTATTTTCAGCTCTCCAAACTCTACCTAAAATAGATTTGCTGTAAATCATGTAGCACACATGAAATCTAAGATCATGAATGGAGTATTAGAGTTATAATGGATCATATTTGGGACAAGCAGCACATCTTGTAATTCTGGCAGTCATGAGAAGGAGGCCAAAGAAAGAAGATATTTATAAAATGTGTGTGACTCAGCAGCTCAAAATATCCTCTGCCAACACCCTCTTCCAAGTCTACTCCTGCAGTCACATAAATTCCCTGGCATTGAGAGAAACAGAGTTGAAGTTGTACATAAGGTCATAATAAAAGGTGAAAAAGTGATGAAAGTTTTAGTGGATATGATGGTCTAAGATTTAATGAGATTAGGCCACTGTCACAGTTTATCCTCTGTATATAGAATGGGAGAGAATCTTTAGCTGGAAATAATAAAATTAAAGAGAGAATGTCTGCCAGCATAAAGGAGAACGACTGATCTCTGGCTGAGTCACCTTATACTTTTTGAAATAGATAAAAAACTATCTTCAGTGCTGTCAGCAGATAGGTGTTATGTGGAGGACAGCAGGGGACTCACTGGCTGAGGCAGGGTTGTGTCCCCTCTGCGATGCAAGCTCCCCTTCCTCGTGGCTTTCTGTAGTTTGCTCAGGGCCACTGCAATGCAGCTGCCCACTCTGGCATTGTTTTGGATCAGAGCGAGGTCTGTATAGCATTTTTTGAGGAAAAGAGAAAATATCAGCATGACTGGCCCAACAGAAGCCTATGTAGGAACGGCCTAGAGGGAGAAAGCAGGAAATGCATGCTGTGAGACTTAGTAGATTTGATTCCCAGAAGCCAAAATCCAGTGGAACAGATATGCTGGGTTACAGTACTGTATGAGCATGCTAAAGTTTTAAGTATTCACCTTCCTCTGTGTCCATGGAGCTAGCTAACATCTCCATTTTACAGACAGAAAATAGAAGAAAAGGCCTCACAGAAGATGAGGTGAAGTGCCTAAACTGGAGCTAAGAGCGTAACAACCTTTGAGGATCTTGGCCACCTTTCCAGTATTGGATGCCTACTGAGATTTTTGCCAAGTGTCTCCATGCCCTATTTTCATTAATTCCACAGGGAGCAGAGTGTCAGAGGCTTTAAAAGCCCCATTTTGTAGTAGCATACAACTCCAGTATCTTCAAACCAGTCTGCCAGCCATGAGGTCTCCCAAGGAACTGGTAGCAGAGCCTGGGATTGAATCTATCTTTACCAGACCCTACACCAGTATCCTAGCCAGTAGATCTGCCACCTTCTTGCCTGTGCAAGAGGATTCATGCTATACAGGAGTGTTTCTGCCAAGTTTCTCAGTGCTCTAGGAAGCCCAGACATTTTCCGTGTACAACCCCTCTGAGGGCAAGAGTGTCCTGAGATTCCATCACAGAGCAGGCAAGCTCAGGGATCACATGTGAAGGATCTCTTTGACTATCTGCTGTCCGTGTTGGCATCTAATTTTTCATGCAAAATTGGAGGAGGATAGTAAGGGTGCTACTGAAAAATCAGGATACAGCTACTGAGCTTTCATCTTTTGTAGGTAATGAAGTGTCTGCCCCTTGCTGAACTGTCAATAAAATGACAGCATATTCCAGCAAACATAATTGGAGGAGATAGGAAGTATACTACTTCTTTATTCAGTCCATTTAGTAAAAGGATACTGGAGTCCAGTGATTTCCCGTTGGTTAATTCATTGATCTTCTGTAACAAAAAAGGGGTCAGTTCTTTGCCTGTAATCCCCTTGGACCTGTAAATGTAAAGAAAATTACTGAGACAAACTGAGCTGAAATGGCATCAGAGTAGAAGCACTGTTGCAAGCAGATTAATTTATCACCATAACCACATAGCATAAAAAGTCCTGTTAACAAGTTTCAGGTTAGATAAAACCATGGTGAAAGCCTTGTTATGGGCTCATCCATACCCAAGACTAAGCTGTGCTACAGTGCCTCTAGCAGTGTCCCTGAAGTCATTTATTTCCCCCAAACTATGGAGTGAACAGAGGTTAGGGTCTAGGTTACTTCTCACCTGGCTTCGCTGAGAGCTTGCTGGATGGCATCTTCAATAAGCTGGCCCGAGGCAGCTTGCTTCTGGGGACAGGGCACTGCTATCAGCACACCGCTGCTCAGGCCTAGACCCAGAGTGCTGGCTGGGAGAGGACAGGCAGATGGTTAGAGGAGGTCAGCAGGGACAGGGAGGTGATTGTCCCCCTCTACTCTGCTCTTCTGAGGCCCCATCTGGAGTACTGTGTCCAGGTCTGGAGCCCCCAGTACAAAAAAGACAGAGAACTGTTGGAGAGTCCAGAGGAGAGCCATGAAGATGATCAGGGGGCTGAAGCACCTCCCCTACAAAGACAGGCTGAGGGAGCTGGGCTTGTTCAGCCTGGAGAAAAGAAGGCTGCGGGGTGACCTCATTGCAGCCTGGGAGCTTATAAACAGGAGGGGAGTCAATTCTTTGAAAGGGTAGATAATTGCAGGACAAGGGGAAATGGTTTGTTGAAGGAGGGAAGATTTAGGTTGGATGTCAGGGGGAAGTTCTTTACAGAGAGAGTGGCGAGGTGCTGGAACAGGCTGCCCAGAGAGGCTGTGGATGCCCCGTCCCTGGAGGTGTTCAAGGCCAGATTGGATGGAACCCTGAGCAGCCCAGTCTAGTATTAAATGGGGAGGTTGGTGGACCTGCATGTGGCAGAGGGGTTGGAGATTCATGATCCTTGAGGTCCCTTTTAACCCTGGCCATTCTGTGATTCTGTGATAGAGGTTCTCTTTGGACAAACGGAATGCTGAAGGAAAAGGACGGAGAGTGGGTGCGGAGTATGCAAATTCACAGTGCTGGAGCTCCTGTTCTTAGCTCACACAAGGACAGGTTCTTGTCCAGCTAGCAAGGAGTTTATATTCCCCTATTTCTTTGGAGGATGTTTGTACAATAAGAGGCAAAGACTTTTTAAAAAAACAAACCAACCAAACATCAAAAAATGACTCCACTTTTTTGACCCTCTGTTCCAGAGTTTACACAAGCCTTTCCCTGCCGAAACACACCGATAAGTTTAGCTGCCTCCTCTTCATCCTGGACATGATATGGTGCCTGGAAGCCACTCTGGCTTGAGAAGAAGGCTGGGAACATCTTTGACTCTCCAAAAGCAGCCACACAAACCCCCTGAGTTTCCTGTAGAAATGGAGGTGAGGTAATCAGTGGAGGGAAATGGGACCCACAGAGACATAAGACTTTTCCCTTCTAACCGACTAGAAACCATCTTTCTTTAGAATCACAGAATTAGCACAGGATTTGATTATTTTTGCATGTTTAATACATCCCATTCTATTCTGTTCTGTCACCAACATTTTTCAAAGCGAAGACCCAGACATGGTAACTAGTCAGACAGAATCTGGCATATTGAAACATGCGAGACACACACGTCCTTTGCTCGGAGCTGATCAAAAGCAGGGCAGCTGTCACTAGCACAATGCTGAGTCCAAGGTAACAAGCTGTGACCTGAAGTTATGCCATGAGCTGACAGGAATTTAAATGAGTTCTATTTGTGACTGGAAAGTACTGACTCTGGCTGTCACCTGAAGTACTGACCCTGGTGGTTTCCGACATAACAAATCTTAAAAATGGACTCTACTAAAAATCATATTGTTTCTTAATTTAATTATGACTTTGTTTTAGTGTCTGATGGATCTAGCTTGCCTGATCCACCAGTGTGGGAGCATTCTCCCAGTAGACAGAAAAGTGAGTGAGCCTGAGCCCAGAGAAGAGGCTGTGGCTTGGGCTGCCTTTGGCTCAGTTGGAGCAGTTGCTGCAACAGCCTGTCAGGCACAGACAGGATGGTGCTGGGGGGCAGCCCAGTGCCCAAACAGCCCCAGGACTAGAGAACTGAAAAGACGGGCCTCACATCCTCTAAATAGTTATTTGTCAGAATCTTAGGCTTAATAACTGCCCCAGCATCGCTGGGCCCACTTAGCCCTGCTGGATGCAGTACACCGAGTACATAACCACCTGCTTTCATGCTCAGCAGCCCATGATACCTACCAGATACTCCAGTGTCCTGCCAATATCAAGGATAGACTTGACTCCTGCAGATACAACGGCAACTGGAGTTCGTCCTAGCTCTGTCAAGTCAGCACTCACATCCAGAGCTGCCAAGGGACAAGCAGCTGTTGTTTGTGATACTGCTGATGTAAGCTGGCCTCTTAAAAGCCTTATCTGTCTCCTTTTGTAAACATTCTGATCCACACACAAATATTACAGTTTGAAAGCATACTTTTAGGTGCTAAGGTTATAAGAAAGACTGAAAACAAAGAAGTCACTTGATTAAGGACAGAGGTGCAGCTTTGCACTGACTGTCTCAGTTGTTAGTTCATGTCAGTAAATAGCGTGCAAAAATTGAGTTGGAAAAAAGAAAGGACAAAGTTCAAGAAAATGGAATATAAGATTTTGATATCAATATTGACTCAACTGGCAGAGAAACACCACAGAAGCTTTGCTGACCTCTGGAAACCCCCAATCTGGAATTTACATCAGAAAGAGATAGCACTCAGCGGAGTGGTGTGTTTACACTGTACTGTGAGTATATATAGCTAAAAGAAAAGTATGTGCTAAAAGGTCACAAGCTGCACTGCCGAAGTTGTGCCACATCCCAGGTTTCCAGAGAGCAACATGGACTAGAGCATAAACCTCATTTGTGGTGAGACCCACCTCACAGATGAATGTAGTATGTATTAATTTTCTTACTGTTCTCTCCTCCTCGATGGACACCTCCAATACCTCCTGTCACAAACACATGGATTCCTGCTTTGTGTGCTGCAATCATTGTTCCAGATACAGTAGTTCCACCAGACAAACCCTATATGGGAAAGCAGGTCGCAGGCAGCCCCCAGTGTGACCCAGAGAATGCCACATGCAGGCAGCTGTGGTTGTGTTCTGACAAACAGCAGTGTCACAACAGCCTGTTGACACAGTTACGTGAAATTCTGACACAAACATTCTTTGCAGAAAGGCAGAGGATTCATCATCCCTGCTGCATAAGCTGTTCTTCGTCTGATAACAGCAAAAGCCTTCATTCTCCAGGGCTTTTCAACCAGCAGGGTTCTTGGGCAGCTAATGTGATCGTTAGCACTATGTGCATACGTTGGGGTGACCTGATGTCACATAGTTCATGTGTAACATGATGATGCCTTATCATGCCAATATGAATATTCTTAGCTTAGCCAGCCAATCCTGAGTGAATTTTCAGGAGCCTATTTCAGGTCTGCTATTCCCTGACTCAGATATATTTTGACTCTGGATACATGTGGTATCTCAGTGAGGCTTAAAGCTACCTGGCTTGAAGCTGGAGACCACCCTGTTGCTGTATTGAAAACACCACAGTAGAAAGTCTGCATATCATACCTGGCTGAGGACATAAGGAAGATCTCTCCGAGACACTTTAACTACATTTTTACTGCTTGCCAAGAACTGAAGTTCCTCATCTGTGAGTCCCACGTGGATTCGACCCCTTAAAATGCCTATAGTGGCTGGCACTGCTCCATTTCTCATTACAATTTTTTCTACCTCTCTGGCCATGCTAGAAGAAGATAGAAGAGACAACAATCACAAAATTAGTGAGGCAAACAATCAGACAAGAAACCTGCCAAGATTCATGGCTGGCATTCCCAGTTTCCAGTTTTGTGCAGTTCTTGGGATTTCAGCTAAGATCAGTTCTGCTTCTGTATCTTCCTAACAGCAAAACTTTACACTCTGATTTTGCAGCAGTGCAGAAGTGCTCAGAGCTCTTGTTTTAAGGACAGCAACAGACAGGCTTTATGCTTCATTTCTGAGGCAGGAGCTGTAAAATAGCCTGGCTTACATGCAAACCTATTTGTACAATACACTACTAAATATTAGGGATCTTCTCAAATTAGAACCTTTCTGTATCTAATCCTTGTTATTTCTGATATCATAAATCTTCACAGAAACCCCAGATAACTCAACTCTACTCAAATGACCAGGATATATTTTTCACAGTATAGGTAGTTAGATACAGGGTATCAATAGTGTTGAAAAGCTGCAAGTTGAGGATATTCTAAGGTTAAAAACTAGGCCTTTCTAAGCTTTGCAGGCTTTATACTTGATCATTTGTGGGATATTCTACCTTTTTTTAGCAGGTATATTTACATATGTTAGGCAATCTTCAACTACTAAAACTGTGCATAGGGCACAGAAGGCACTGAGAGGGACCATCAGTTCTCACAGCAGCTGCTCTGAGTGGTGCCAATGAGCAGATTTCAATGTTGTGTTCCAATCCTTTCTGTATCACAAAAGGTATACCAAAAGAAACTACAGGGGAGTTTTCAGTGTCTGTCATTGCACAGTCATTAATTGTAGTATCTCTGTGTTAGAGCAAATGATGACATTATCTGCTGCCACATTTCAAAAGAAGCCAGAAATGTAAGGTGTTGGGTAAGGAGATAAATAGGTATGAATATGTGTGTCCTATGATTCTGCTCTACTTAGAAGGTCCAAATACAACTTTTTTACACCAGAGCTCAAATTCTGTATCACTAGTAACCTGACATTTCCCCTCACTTTGTTCTTACAACTTTGTTGAACAAAGAACATAAACCCACAACCTCAGATTCTGAGGATAGGCCATGCCATGTGTAATGATGGTGCTCTCCAAGGCTACGACTGGTCTCCCCTCCACCAGGGCTTCCTGTATGGAGGGCTGAATCCTGAAATAAGCACCTGGAGATAAACATAAAGAAGTCAGTTATTTACAGGGGTATTTGCAGTTACTACCGAGCTATTTCATAAAAGGCAATTTGTCATAATCACACTAAATTCATTCCTCTCTTCAGCTCTTCTTTTGAGGGGTTTGCAAGTAACTTCATGAAGACTAAAACTGTGTTTTATGTGATTGAACTATTTACAATAATAATAATAATAATAATAATAATAATACTCCTCTTATGATCTGAATGTCATTCTCCCACCATTATTGTAGCTGCATTGCTACTGGCTCCAATAATTTTACTTTAATATTACTTTAAATTAAGGCTTCTGTGAATGAACTGAGCACTGTAATCGTGCCTGAATAATGCTATACTTTAAAAGAGTGGAAGCACCAAGAGTAAATATATAGTAAGACTACTGTGCATCAAAATGCCACCTATTTTTAGTGTTATTATCAAACAATGGAAATTCCCTGTGCGTTTAGGACCTGAAGTACCTTCCTGAAAACTGAAAAAGCAGCTCTTTGTTTTGCTCCCAAAACACTGTCAGCGAGGTCCCTGCTGTATTCAGATGAGGAAGATGCTTTCCATCCAGAGACTGTTCTGGAATACGCTACTCACCATGCAGAAATCTTCTCACCTGCGTGGTCCTATGTGCCTCAGTGGACAGATGTCTTGCCAGCCTGTAAGTTATCTTCACAATCATCTTGTACAGAAGGATGGTTCTAAGGTTACAAATGTTGGGTAAAAATGGAAGTAGTAATTCAGCAGTGCTGTGACCATGCAAAGTTAAATCTGCCATCCCTCACCCTGATCTTGGAAAGTGAACAATCCTGGGCTTGCCCAGAAGACTGCCTGGAAAATTGTCAGCAGTGCGCTCTGGCAGCCCGGAAAGCAAATGGGATCCTGGGCTCCATCAGGAGAGGGGTGGTCAGCAGGGATAGGGAGGTGATTGTCCCTCTCTACTCTGCTCTTGTGAGGCCCCATCTGGAGTACTGTGTTCAGGTGTGGAGCCCTCAGCACAAAAAAGACATGGAGATTTTGGAAAGGGTCCAGAGGAGGACCATGAAGATGATCAGGGGGCTGGAGCACCTCCCCTACGAGGACAGGCTGAGGGAGTTGGGTTTGTTCAGCCTGGAGAAGAGAAGGTTGCGGGGTGACCTCATTGCAGCCTTTCAATACCTGAAGGGAACTTACTCCCAGGAGGGGAGTAAACTCTTCGAAAGGGCTGATAATAGCAGGACTAGGGGAAATGGTTTTAAGTTAAAAGAGGGAAGATTTAGGTTGGATGTTAGGGGGAAGTTCTTCACTAGGAGAGTGGTTGGGTCCTGGAATAGGCTGCCCAGGGAGGTTGTGGATGCCCCGTCCTTGGAGGTGTTCAAGACCAGGTTGGACAGGGCTCTGGGCAACCTGATCTAGTAAAGGTGTATGTTTGGTGGCCCTGCTAGGCAGGGGGGTTGGAACTACATGATCCTTGAGGTCCCTTCCAACCTGGGTCAACTGAAATGGAGTTGAAAGAGTTCAGCTAGCCTGTTGTTGATGCTGAAATGGATGTAGAGCTGAGGAAAGGATGAGGAGTAACAAAGTAGAAAGATTTCTGAAGTTCCTATTTTGATTTCCAAAGCTACTTGTTCATGACAAATTGCAGGCTCAGCTGCTGTCACCTCCAACCCAAAAGATCACAAGGAGAAAACTGTAGGAATATTATAGAGAAATGTAACTATTTTTTGCTGGTGTCTCAGAAGAAATAAGCAGCTCTCTAAAATAAAGAAAGACACTGAGGACTGGGAAGCCAGATTTTAACTGTAAGGAGGGAAGAGCAGCTCTTCCTAGAGCCAACAGTGCTTTATGTATGCTCATGTTACATCATCTTTTTTAGCATGAAGTGTTGGAAGCAGAGGCGCAATTCAGCCCCAGCAAGAACTCCAGAACTCCTCCTGTCTCTTAGCAACTCCTATTCACTTTAATTAAATTCATTTCAGGACAGAGAAAGAGGAGGAGAGAGTTGCAAATGTTAAGAGGCTGGTCTGGTCTGGGCCCCAGGGCAGTCTCGCTCAACTCCAGGCTGCTACACATATTTTTGCTGGGCAATTTGCCATATCTCTCAAGCCTTCCTATTCCTCACCCCTTAACTGTGAGGAAAGGATTTATTTTTTCAGTCCTTTGTACCTATTATTAATTTAGATAGGAAATTAATTAGAGTACAGCACTCTGTTTATGTTACATTTAACAGAACATGGCTCTGATCTCTGCACAATGTGTGGCATTACAGCCATAGAAGCATAGAACACCCAGGAAATGTGTTTTATTTTGATTTGTTTTTACAGAATCTAAAGGCTTCAGCTATGTAGAGCAGTTTGGGTTGTGTAACAGGGAGAGATGGGCTGATTCTGTGGGACATCTCCCAAACCATCAAGCCATACATCATTATGACACACAATACACACCCAACCAAAACCAGATCTTTTTTTTTTTCTACATTCAAAATCCATTTTTAAGACAAAAATCCAAACAAAGTTCATGAAATCCTACTGTTGCACAGACATGGCACAAGCTTTCCTTCATGCTTACAGCCCCTGCTTGTGCAGCGCTAAGCTCACAGCCAACAGCCTGAGAAGTTCATGTAAATACTCTGCTCTCGTTGAGGGTGTGTACACACCCCTCGCTCTCTGGGGCAAAGTCAGCTTTGGAATCTATTCATTGAGCCACAAAGGTTATGCCGAGGATCAGTTGGGCTGCTCTAGCAGTGCTCTGAATTTTAACAAACCCCCGGACTCTGAAGCGCAGCAGCATGGAGTGCCCAAGGCGTGCAGGGCTGTGGATACAAACCAGCTGTCCCCACCTGCAACCCGAGAGTAATTAGCCAGTGTGGGCTGGAAAGGCGGCCAGCCAGCTGGAAGTTTTGAAGCTTGGCAAGCTTAGCAGTGAGACCCGTCCGACCTTAGGCCCCATAACAAACCTGTGCACACCCCTAGCACAGGTTTTGCATGGCTCTCACGCAGAGCGGCCTTCCTTCCTCCTCCAGACGGACATTGCTCACCTCCCCTCACCATCGCCCCACACACCTGCCTTGGTGCATTTCTGCCTGGTGTGCCTCTTACCTCTGGTGCTGTCGTCGCCTGTACAAGGCTGGGTGGGCTCTGGAGCTGTGCCGGAGCAGCCCTGGAAGAAGGCGTGACGGAGGGGCTGGAGCTGTGGGGCTGACAGCCATTTATTATTAACCACGGATGAGCTCAGTGCTGCGGCCACTTTGCTGCCTGGGGCAAAGGGGCGATTTAGCTGCAGGGCAAGGATTGCTTCTGGGGTTATTTTTGTTCATGTGGTGCCACATTTTTCCCTCATTCTATAATTCAGATTCTTTTGCTGCTAAAAAACTCACAGAATCACAGAATGGCAGAGGTTAGAAGGAACCATAAGAGATCATTGAGTCCAACCCCCTGCTAAAGCAGGTACCCTACAATAGAATCACAGAATCACAGAATGAACAGAGTTGAAAGGGACCTCAAGGAGCATGAAGCTTCACCCCCCTACCACAGGCAGGGCCACCAACCTCCCCATTTAATACTAGACCAGGCTGCCCAGGGCCCCATCCAACCTGGCCTTGACAACTCCAGGGATGGGGCATCCACAGCCTCTCTGGGCAGCCTGTGTCAGCACCTCACCACTCTCACAGTAAAAAACTTCCCCCTGACATCCAACCTAAATCTTCCCTCCCTCAACTTAAAACCATTTCCCTTTGTCCTGCAGTTATCTACCCTTTCAAAGAATCGATACCCCTCTTGTTTGTAGGCTCCCTTTATGTATTGAAAGGCTGCAATGAGGTCACCCCGCAGCCTCCACAACCTGTCTGGGCAGCCTGTTCCAGTGCTGTAGGTCTCGTGTTGGCGGAACTCCTCATGATGCAGAGAAATACTGAGCACAGTATAGTCTCCTACTGCAAGGACATCATATTCTAACATGTGTAGGGTGGTTTCAAACAAGAACTTTGAATCTAGAAAAATTTTTGTCATATCATAAAAAGCCACGACACTTTGAGATCTAATGCGCTGACATTATGCATGTGTAGATTTTGTATTGTGCAGAAAATGTCATGTTCCAGAGCTAGATGACTATCCCAGAAGGCACGGACTTACTGGATGGAAGGCATGATACTATGCAACTTCCACGCATAACATAAAACTATCAAAAGCAATTACTAACATATATATTTTTTTTATGTTAAAATAAACAGTGTCTGATTTTACTGAGATCCACCAGTTTGGAAACTGAAAAGCAGAGGTTTTTAAAGCCACATTCATACTTAATGCTCATCCCTTTCTAAAGAAGTTTTCTGTAACTTTTATTTATCTTGGTGATAAAGAATGACTTTATTTTCTACATGAATAAACATATTCAGGGAGAGTTCAAAGTTTGCTATCCCTGACTTTTGCTACATGGTCTGCGGGAAATTTAACTGAAGGAATGGCACATCACATCCTCAGATACAACCAATGCACGCTGAGGATTTTGTAATTGGTATTGTTTTCTTGTGAGGATGGGTGGCCAGAGGCACTGAAAACCAGATGTGGAGGCAAAATTACATTTGTGAAAAATACATACAAATTCTCACAACATCATTTTAATCTCAAGTAGGTGGATTTAGAAATACTGCAGTACTGTAGGAACTTATCTAGGCTATTAGCTCTTTTGGCATGCTATCAGAGGAGGTGATCTGGTAATCAAGCTGATCTCTGAGTCCTCATCTTTCTCTTAAAATCAAGACCATTTTAACACGATCTTAAGCCACGGACACCCATTTCAGTCTGTGGTATCAGTAAGCCATGGTAACAGTGTGTTTCTTCATTTTTTCTCTTCAAATGAAGTGGAAAATCAGCCCTTCAACTTGCTGGATGTCTAGCTCAGCTTTCCACTTGGAACCTGCAGATTTCAGAGACCAAATACGGGCACTCAAGTGGTTCTTTGATGGCACTCCAGGCCAGCGGTCAGAACCAAGGTGTGCAGATGATGGGGAGGAGAAGGCCCCAGAGAGCTTGGGCTGTGCATAACGTGCTCCTCTGTTTGCCATGCATTGCTGACTTATTAGTACTGTCCGCCTGCAGCAACCCAAAGCTTCCCGCTTGTACTTCCTCCTGCCAGTTTCAGGAACAGGGGTTAATATTAAACTGGTTGCTGGGCGACATGGGAGAGGCCGGGAATACAGATTGGCATGGCAAATTCCTGCTGCCTGCTGGGAGCTGCACGCTTAGGCCCCAGCCACTCTCATGCCACCCTTGCATTCTTGCATGTGCCTGAATTGTACCCCATCTGGCTTTTGCTGAGCACATAGTCAGGGAAAGACTACAGACAAGAAAGACAGAATATCACAGCTCACAGAAAGAGAATTAGAATGCTATTTAAAACGAAGGTACAATTTTCTTTTCAACAGCCCAGCAGTTTTCTTCCTGTTCTACGAAGGGCACAGACCGCTTCCTCCCAAAGGTTTTCAACCTTGTTGTGGATAAAAAGGGAGGCATAACGGAGGATGGGGAGGGGGGAACGCACACCACCGTGTTCAGCAGAATTAAAATAAATGAATAGAATATGAAGTTAAGATCGGGTCAGGTTTTATAGACGGAATGCTTGCACACGAAGAAGTGAGTTGTAATTTCTATTTCAGCTCTGGGAGAACTGACGGTTTATTGTAACGTACTGCTGAAATACACAGGGGCAGCACCCACAGGCTGAGGGGTCTGCTGAGATTAAAGCCTGCGCATCAGAAAACGCAGCTGTCGCTTTCCCTGCCAGCAGGAACTATAACAGAGGAGCAAATACGTGAGGAAAAAAACAATAGACATCTCTCAGTCTCCTAGAGATGAAGGAGATGATGACCAAAGCATTAATTTTGATAGCAGTCGGCTCAACCCGCTCCCCCCCCACGGTGGGCGGGTGGGGGCCGCACCGCGCGGCGGGAACGTTCTGGAGTGAGTGGGAGTTCCCCCGCAGGCTCCGCCAATCAGAGCCTTCGCCGGGAGGAAGGGGGCGGTCCTTCCTCTCGCCCCGCCCCCCCGCCGCCCGCCCGGAAGGATGTACTCCCGGAAGTTCCGGTTCTGTCGCCGTGTGGGGGATAAACAGTAATGGCTGAGGCGGTGGCTCTGGGAACAACGGCGGACGCCGCGGCGGCGGCGGTCTTGGGGCCGAGCGCCGCCGCGGGAGCGACGGGTACCATCTTTGGGCCCGCGGCCGTGCCGCCCCTCACCCTGGGGCCGGGCGGCGGCTGGACCAAGCAGGTCACTTGCAGGTAGGCGCTGCCCGTGGCGGAGGGCGGCGACGGCCCTTCGTCCTCATCATCTCCCCGCGTTCTCCCCGCTTTCCCCCATCCCCTCCTCCCCCCAGCACGCGGCCGTTCCTCGGGTCGCCGCGCCCCTCCCCCCTCGCTCACGTAGGCACCGCGGCGCCCCGCGCCCTCCGCGTAAGCCTCTGAAGGGGAAGGGGGAAGGCGGGGGCGGAGGGCGGCGCGGGGCCGCGCCCTGGGCAGCCCGCGCTTCGGGGCCGGGGCGGGGAGGCCCCGCGGACAGCGAGGTCGCCGCCGGGGCCCGTACTTCCGGTGCGGCCCTGCGCCGCCCTCTGGAGCCGGCCTCGCGCTGCGGCCCGCGCCCGCCTCGCCCTTGGGGACCGGGCCTTGCTGCCCTCGAGGCCTGCGGGGCTCCTGAGTCACGGCGGTCGCCGCGGAAGAGGCCGTGGGGGAAGTGCCGGGCCATCGAGTTCGAATCGGGCTTTAGATGTCTCAATAACGCGGGTGTTGCTGAGGCCTTTCTTAGGACGCGGCCCGCCGTGACCCGTCCCCGCAGCGCCGGGAGTGCCGCTGCCCGCCTTACATCATGGCTCGGAGCGCTGCGTCATTTTGCATCTGCATTTCCCTGCAGAATGCGTTTCCGATAAATCTCTTCTCCATGAGCGTGCAGATCTTGCCGCATCTTGCAGCGCTGCCAGAGGGGCTATTTTTAAACTGGGACTGCAGGATGAAAGGAGCATAAAGCAGTTCTTGCAAAGATAGAATAAAGGAGTTCCAATCACACAAACGGATGATCGAAGCCGAAGTTCACGAATCGTTTCCTTTTTTTTTTTTTTTGTCTCTAAATTCCATTTAACATAACACGTTCCTGATCAAAATACTTTCCAAATCCAGAATACTTTCCGTTTTCTTTTGGGAAGGAGGCTGTAGATTCTAACGTGAGATCTTTTGTGCACCGTTTCCCCTTGGTGCCAAAGGCGGCCCCACGAGCCGGTGCTTGGCTCTCGCAGCAGTATGCTCGCTGCATCCCTTTGTGCTGCTGCGGGGGGCCCTGCGATGTCTGAGGCATCCCTGCTAACTCTTGAGTACTGTTTGCATTGCCTCGAGTTAAGCACGTTAACGGTGCTCATCTGGAAAACGCCATTTCTCAATTCCGAGTACTCCTCTGCGTGCAAAGAGCTTTGGCTGTGAATAGCCAGGTTAATGTTTGCTGCAAGGCCGTTAAGCACAGGGCGGAGATGAGGAAATGGCTGGGAATGGTGCTTAGCTCAGCTCTCCAGTGGGCTGCGAGGGCAGAGGTCGGTGCTCCTTCTGCACGAGTTTACTGTAGACCAAAAAGCCTAATTAGGGGAAGTATGTTGATGAGCTTTGTGTACTTGCTCAGGCACAGCGAATCGCTTGATTGCAAACGGTGACTGCAGAGCAGTCGAGCTGATCTGTGCCTGTACCGGCCAGTGAGTGTGTCGAACAAATATATTTATTTCAAAAGGCTCAGGAAAGCTTGATCATCGCAGAAGAACACATTCGTGTGCTGTAATGTGAGCTTAAACAGAAATAAGATCTCAGCTTTTGACCTAATGAGTCCCTCCATTGTTCTTTTTGACTAATCCTCTTAGCTGCCCCGGTGCTTGTTTGTTCCTTTCTTTGTTTGTTTGTTTTCAGTGGGCCCCTTCCAGTTGCAGGCAGCAGAGCTTTCCTCAGGCTTTGAACTGAAATGAATGATTCAACCTAATCTTCTGGGGCTGTGTTATAAGAATTCGGTTTTTCTAAGTTAAGTTTCAGTGGGGTGGAGTTCCTGTTAGCTTGTTGAGAGAACGCACTCTTGAATCTTGTTTTACCTTTGTAAATGAGCTGGAGGACTTAACTGTGAGATGAAGGGGTTAGTAACATTTCAGAATCGAGTTGCTCTTTTTTTTTT
Organism: Perdix hodgsoniae; assembly: GCA_035772895.1. NCBI lineage: Eukaryota > Metazoa > Chordata > Aves > Galliformes > Phasianidae > Perdix > Perdix hodgsoniae. The sequence goes on along the minus strand of JAPSGF010000038.1, from coordinate 2,046,031 downwards.
TCCCACTGCAGTGTCTAGAGCAGCTTCTGTTCTGAGTAATGCTGCAGAGTTCCTTTCATCTGTAAGTTTATCTGAATCATCGTACTGGTAACAGCAGACACTGCCTGAGAGACTTTAGACAGACAGGAGTATCTTCAGTATAAATACTTGGCGTTTCATGGTTGGCGGAGGCATACAGCTGTTCTGCCAAAATGGGAAGCTGTAGAATTAGAGGGTGTTGCTACTGCTTGTTATGTCAGGGTGATTGGTGTCTTGGAGTGAGAGACAGAGGGCCTGAGAGGAAGGGCTTTGATTTCTCCTAGGCTTGTGCTTTTGCAATTGTTGCCCTTCTGCTTTTTCTGCAGGTTCAGTTTAGAGCTTGGGGTGAAAATGAAATTCATCTTGTTCCTCAGGTTATGAGGACTTATTATTATTATTATTCAGATCCTTTCATTACTGGTAGATTTAAAATAAGAAAAAAGAGCAGTAGTCCTTATCAAGTGCCTCTGTCCTTCCTGTTTTAGACAGACAGGAAACTTTACTGAGCGGTGCTATAGCTGACATTAAACCAAAGATAATGCTGTTAGCTCCAGATAATTGAATTTTCCAGTTCTCATGCAGCACTACTTCAGCCTATCAAGTTGATGTAAACAGACTGCGTTCGGTAACTGCACAGAAATAAAACCCTTCAGCAACTAGATGATGTGGTTTGAGAGTTGTCTGGTGTGTGTAACTTTGCTGTTCTTTCTGAGAACCTAGGTCAGGTATTGTTTTTATATTAAACGGAAAAGACAATCTGAAGCACACAGGTAGGCCTCCTTAATTTGCTGTAACAGTAGTGATAAGGTGTGGTGCACGAGCCTCTTTAAAACCTTCACGCATTGCCCCTTTTTAGCAGCTCTCTTCTAGACACCTCCCACTACCTTCTTGCTGAAGAAGGTTATGGAAAGGAAAGGACAAGAAGGTAAATGCAATTAAGACCTGCTTTTGTCTTTTCCATTTTTATAAGATTGCTGACTCCTGTAGAACTTTGCCAGCTGCTCATAGCTGAATATACACGTGCTGTGCTAGAGCAGCGTGCCTGGCCTCTGCTCAGCTGCCTCCCTTGTTAGGAGCTCTCAGCCTCTATTGCTCCTGAAGCAGCCAGCGGGTGCAGCTGGCTGTTCCTCAGAGGTTCCCATCTGCCAGCAGTGCCGGTGCTTCTTGTTCTTGTAGGAAACAGCTCTGTTGCTGGGTGTAACATTCTCAATGAAACCGGTGGTTTAATAAACGTGTGCAGTTGACTGATAGCAGAGTTAAGTGGGTCTGAAGGAAAGGACAAGCCACACCTGAGAAAGCAACCTTCTAAAGCTGTGGGGAGAGATCTTGCATAGTGATTTCACTAATAGGATTACACATGTGAAGACTCATATGAAGGAGATGATCTGAAAGAAGCTAGCACATGCTAAGGTTCTAGAATGCAGCTGTCTGTGTTTTAGACTGTTGTCTTCTTAATGAATTCATTATATGTGCTTTTGCTCTAGCTTATGGCAGGTAGTAGAAGTAATATCCTTCTGACAGTGGAAAGCAAAATGTTTAAAAGATGCTGTTTTGAGGCATCTATCTCTATGGCCCTGGGTGATTGCTTTCTCTATGCATTTCCAAAAAAAAAAATGCCCATGAGGTTTTGGTTACAAATTAGATGTTTTTTGGATGTACAGAGCCTGACTTCTCTGTCTTTTCTAAGCACCCCATGAAAGACAGGATTTGCTGTTTCAGTTAAAGGATGGATAGAGAGGTATTAGTTGCAATGTTTTTCAATGCTTAAATGGCACAACCCATCCAGGAGGTACCAACTGCAGGCAGTGACGTGTTGGTACCACATAGCTTTGCACAGTCTTGCAGTGCACTGACTGGGGACACGTGGCATGGTCTCAACCTGTGCAGTCTCACCACTTTGTATTCCTATATCTGAACAGGAAAGACAGGGCATTGCTGTGTGAAAGCACGCAGGGAGAATGCAGTTATACTTATCCTGCTCCAGCTTAACTTTTTCAGATCAGATGACAAGTGTTCCCTGGGGGTTTGACAGAAAGCAAAGTTTGGATGTCCTTCTGCATGTCACTGAGTGAGGCAGGTAGCCTGTTCAGTTTTCAGTTTTTAGAATCCTTTTTTCTTGTATCCAGAAATAAGCGGTTGGTATTGCTAGGATGTAACATCACAATTATATCTGTGTGTGTAAAGATGTTTTTCCACACTTTCATGTGCCAAGCCAAAAATAATGCACTCTGTGCTTTAACATACCCAGTTTTCAAGTATGACCAAAGCACATTTTAGCCAAATGCAGCAATTCACATGGAAAATGTTAATTTCTTTGTGATGTTGAAGTCAAAACTTCCCTCCTTTGGGCAAGAGGTGGAGATTCCTTAGAGATTTTTTTCCCTCCCCTCACTTGAGTTTTATCATTGAATAAAGCTGAGCTTGCTGCATGGGAATGTGCTTGCTGCATGCGAAAGTGATGAAAATTATATGAAGCTCATAAGTTCTTCAGGTGTTTTTTTTTCCCTTCCCCTTTATAACGTACTGTCTTGATGTAATGCACTGTGGCAAGTTTAGGAATTCTAGAGGATCTGTGCTTACAAAGGAACCTCTTGATGTAGGGTTGGGAATGGCCTCAGACTTCCGTTTCCTCTGAGTAACCAGCAGTGGGAGAGCCTCATTCCAAGGCTTCAGTATTTAGAGTAAGTTACACTGATCAGGTACTTCTCAGCCGAAGTGCTCACTGAAGCTGTTGCCTTTCCCTTAGTTGCTTATTTCAGCCCTATGGCTGGAGTGGCAGGGTGGTTGTGCACGGGTCTGAGCCGTGATCTGAACTGCATTAAAAATAACCACAGGGGTGGCAGAAGGAATGTCAGGTTACATCTGAGCAGCTCCTTGATCTGAGTCAGCAGGTGGCTGTGGATCTGCGTGCCCTGACACATGGGAGAAGCAGTGCTGTGCTGAAACAAGCAAAGGGCGGAGATAAATGTTCCTAGCTTGTTCTTCTGTAACTTAACAGCCTGACTTAATTTTGACTTGTTGGTGTAAATCTCATTCCTTAAAGGAATCCAGAAGTTCCTGTTAGGTTCTGGTTCCATGGCTCTGTGAGTTGCTAAATTTTGGCTTTGAGGGGTGTTTGTGTATGGATGAGTGTGTTGTGTTGTTTGTGTGCTTGTGGGGGAGAGGAGGATGGAATGAACTATTGTCTGTGGTGAGGAATGCTGGAGAGTTCTGGTGTAGTACTTGGTTCCTGGGGTGTGCTGGCATGGTTGTTGGTGCAGCCACCTGACAAACCTGACTGGTGTCTCTGGGGAGAATAGCCTGCAGAGTGTCATCTGGTCTTTTTATTATTTATTTCTGTGTAGGATCACGTTTCTTGTCAGGTTTGCTGTGTAGCCACAGTGTACAGACAGATGGTACCTTGAAAGCGTGAATTGCAGCCTGACGGTTAGTGTCAGCTGGTGGCTTATAAAACCACTTCAGCTCTGCTGCTCTTAGTAAGTATCTTGAATACACCACTGGCTTTGCATGTCTTCTGTCAGTCTGAAGAAGACTTGCTTCAAGTTACAGCACTTCCCTAGTACGCTACAGATGTAGCTTTGCTTATATACCTTGTTTAATTGTTTCCTCTCATTTATGAGCTCTTACCTTACAGCGGTCTTAAGTACCTGTCCAGATTTTGACACCTTTTGTTTAGGAGTATGACTTCAAATGCTGCTCTGTGAAGAGCCGTCCTCTTAGTTGGTGCTGCAGAAGATGATCCAGCTGTCCTTCCTGCTGGCTGCACTGCAGGGTGGCTGTGTGGTCACCTCCTTGGAGGAGCTGGTTCTGATGGCTGAGGGTGGCAGCGTCCATGCAGAGCAGTGTGGAGCAGGGGGGCAGAGCTACTCCTTTCAGCTGCAGGATGGGCTTAAGAGGGTATAATGGGCTTCTGAATCTTTGCTCAGGCTGTGTTTGATAGGCTAGCAAAGAGTTTGTGTGAAACCAGAACCATAACAATTTTTCTTGTGTGGTAGGTATTGATAAATTAATTCAGAGATTGTAATTTGTATTTGAGGGCCAGTGCTTCTTTCTGCAAGCTGAATTGTTGTTAAGCAGCTCATAAGGGAGAGAAGTTGGTTAATACTTCTCTATTGGTTAAGTGTTCTTTAATATGTTCAGATGTGACTCTCATACGAAGTCTGAGTAGTTATAATGCAGTGCATTTAAAGAAGCTTACACTTTCTAGGTTAACATTTATATAAGAATGAAGGGCGGGGGGGCAATTTCAGTGCTTTTTGCAGTTCATTAGAGTAGAAAAGGCTTTGTCTTTTTTCAGACTTCTTCATTTGTACGTTTATACTGGGACATGGTCTCATGAGCTGTTAGCTATGTCTTTAATTCAGCATACCTTGGTTTATAAAACAACTTACCTTCCAAATACTGTGTTTTACAGCTTCAGTGCTTCTTAATTCACAGTAATCCCCTGTATTACAGGTATTTCATGCATGGAGTCTGCAAGGAGGGAGACAACTGTCGCTACTCTCATGACCTGTCCACCAGTCAGTCTGCCATGGTGTGCAGATATTATCAACGTGGATGCTGTGCTTACGGAGATCACTGCAGGTAAAGAAGTGCTACTCGCTGTGCTGTAGGAGTAACTTCACTTAGAGTTCCTGAGTAGAGCTCAAAGAAAGGCAAAAGAAAAAGAAATCCTCCTTGCATTGAAACTTCATAATTCTACAGAAATTAGTTCATCTCACTAACAGCTTTCTCTTACTAAGAATGATAGTGCTTACTTTGTTTTGAGAACCAATAAGAAGAGGTGATGCGAAGAGAGAACCAGTCTTCAGGAAAGCAGTGGTTGTCAAGGTGTGTTTTTGTTTGTGGTTTGTTTTGTTAATAGTGTGAGTAGATGAAATGAAATCTGGGACTACATTCAGACTAGCTGAACTGATGACTGAGAAACATTGAGTCAATTATGATAAAACAGGTATGGTTTTTCTATTGCATCTCTCTTCAGAAATTGCTGTTCTGACAATTAAGCTGTCACTTTTTGAAGAAGTGACTGGACTGTAGTCATATAGATTTTTAAAGTGCCTGTACAAATCAGCCTGTGTTGACATAACATAAATTATACTGTTGAAAAAGAAAAGAAAAACTAAAAGAATGAACGAAGGAAAGTAATGCTTTCCTAGCGTAGCAAAGCTTTATAAAGGCTTAGGGATCTTTTTTGTCACTGAAGTTCTCTGTATTACAACTTACCAGGAGTTTTAACACTGTATTGTTGTAGCTCCTATGCATGATTAAATATTTGCATCATGACCTCACGTGGTAGGTATAGTTTGCTTTTCTTACGTGTTTAGTATTCAGTAACTATGTATTAAAAAGATAATGGAAGATTAGTCTTTAGCCTTTTGTATATCTGCCAGTGCTGCATTCATGGTCACGTACATCAGTGGTCTACAAACTTTTATTGCTTGTAGATGGAGTAAAAAAATGAATCTTTTTAGCACACACCCCTACTGGATGTATATTTCCTGATAAGTTATACAGATGTACTACTTTACTATTAGATTATACATTCTAAAACATGAATAAAATGAATCGCAGAACTGCAGGGGTTGGAAGGAACCTTGAGATGAGTGAGTCCAACCCCCTGATGAAGCAAGTAGTCTACAATAGGATGCACAGGTGTGTGTCCAGATGATCTTGTGGAGTCTCCTGTGAAGATATTCAACCTCTCTGGGCAACGTGAGTGATCTGTTGCCCTGATGGAGAATTTTTTCTGCATGTCAGTATGAAACTTCAAGTTTTAGGCCATTGCTGCTTTTCCTACTGCTACACACCACTGAGAAGAGTGTGGCCTCATCCATTTGCCTTCCACCTCCTTTTAGATATTAATAAAATTAATTAGATTGCCTCTCAGTCTTTTCCCCAGGCTGAACAGATCCAGGTTACTCAGCCTATCTTTATAAGGGAGATGCTCCTTTACCATCCTTGTGGCCCTCTGCTGGAATCCTTGTAGGAGATTGCTGTCTTCTTAAAATGGGGGAGCTCAGAACTGGACACAGCACTCCAGATGTGGCCTCACCAGGGAAGAGTAGAAGGGAAGGATCATCCCCCTTGACCAGCTGGCCACACTGTTTTCAGTGCACCCAGGATACCATTGGCCTTCTTGGCCGCACGAGCAACACAAGATTAGATTAAGATGAAGAATAAAATATTTTAAAAACATTGGTTTTATTTATTAACTATACAGGAAACTTTTTACTCTCACTAAAAGCGTCGTTTTACGGAGAGCGCTGTGGTTGAGTGTACTTTAAAGATAATAAAAGTTATCAGTTTAGTGCTTGGATATGGCAACTGCACGGTCAGGTTCCCAGTTCAGTCTGTGGGTACTTGGGTTTAATGGTTGTCAAAGTTTTCAACAAATCTAAGGCCTCCTGAAACTCTTCTGTTAGAAGATTGTTAAATGTGTTATAAAACCATTTCCAATTTTTTTCAATGTACAGATGCAAGAATATTTACAGGCACCATGCTTGCATTGTTTGTGACAATAAAATCATCTCACAAAGGTAGTGTTTCCCAACAGCCACTTACAAAATGTGATCTCCATAGCACAAGCTTCTTTCAAAAAGCAATTGTTCTTACTCCAAAAACATCATTTCTAATTTGGAGGGACTAAGTGTGCTTATTTCTTCAGATTGTTTATTGGGTAGGGTAGCGTGCTACTCACAGCCACTTCTCAGCATGGAGTAGGTCAGCAAATTTGCAGCACTTGTATTGTGAAAGAAAAGTGCGCAACTCGTCCTTTACAAGAATTGTTAAGCAATTTAACTTGAAATAGCCAGCAAACCATTGAGTGGTACTAAAGGTTTTCATCATCATTCTACTTCTCGTTACAAAGTATTGAAAGATTTCACTATTGAAATATTTTAGTTTTATTGAGTTAAGCATACTGATGATGTGGTAGCATTTTGTCTGCTTCTGGTTCCAGCTTTTTTGCTGCAGTATCTTTCCTATTTATTATACACTAAATGGATTTCACTTGTGCTATCCCTGTACTCTTAACTGGAAATAGTTTATTATAGCTAATGCAGCTGCTCCCTCAGTGGTTAAACTCACCCAGCTTTTCCTGGAAGACATCATTTTTAATAGAGAAGTCACTGTTCAGAGTACATCTTTCCTAGAGTATCTCCTTAGTGGCTCACAGTAATGCAGTTCATGTATTTCATTGTTGCAACATAATCTAGGGAATGCCATAAGCTGAAGCATTATTAGTAACATGCTTCCAGTCGCCTCTGTTGTGAACATTGAGCACTGCATAGTTTGTTCCAGTACTTGTTTCTTTGAATCTCCAGCAGAGTTCTCTGTCTCTCAATAGTATTTGCTGACAAAGAAAAGTACTTTTGTTTGTTGCTATATTGCTTTCCATGTGTTTTTTTTCTGCCATCAGGAAGAACAAGTGTTCTGATTTGTATGTAGCTTTTTGTCTTTTGCTTTTATCTAAGAAACATTGAATATGCTTTTCAGCATTTGTCACCCACCGACTTTTGCAACTCAACCCAAATTTTCCATGATCTGAAACATCTCTAGGGAAAAAAGAATAAGAACCATAGAATTTCATCTTCATGTTGGGGGTGCTTAGATCAAGTCCTGTCACTGTAATGGTTTCATACTGCCATTGTCTAATATCTCAAGACATAACATACACTTAAGGCAAGGATCATTAACATTAGTGAATCTCTATTTCAAGTCCTCCTCTCAGTTATTTTGATTGCCTCCCTTTTCCCTCCCCCGCACTCCCCCCACAGTTCTTGTCACAGCTGACTCTTCTAGTCTCAGCTCTTCCTCAACCACATTGCAGAGGTAAAAAGCAACTACAATATAATCAGATCCGACATTGTGTTGTTGTTTTTTGTTCACATAACCAGGATTCTCTTAAATCCACAATTACTTTGCAGAAATGTTTTTTAACCTCTTGTTTGTTTTGTGAGCGTTTAACTTAAAACTGGATAACATAATCTGCAACTCCGTTTAGTGGGGCAGATGTGAATTGCAATATCAATGCACTGAATGCAAACAAACAAGGGCACTGCTGTTAATCCCTGCACATTGTGGCACACCTGCTCTTCCTTCAGGATACCTTGTGTCATGTGTGTGACAGAGGACTGTTTGGCACACAGACTGACTTGTCTTACTAACCTTGGTCCATATATTTAATATTAAAAGCTTGAGTTCTTTCTTAAAATTTTAGATATTAAAAAATCCTACCATTTTCTTCCTGAATTCTGGTGGATTATCTTGTATAATGCGTGGGTGCATGTGCCTTGCTTTGGAAACCACTGTCAAAGAGGACTGGAGGCTTGCCTTTTAATTTGTGCTTCGTTGAGATTTTAAAGCTGACATTTGGTCGGGTGTGTTTCTTTCATATGCAAGATCTGTAATGCTTAATTGTTTTCAACCTGACACGAGGCAAGTGAATCACAGTCGCTTAAAGGTTGTGTATAATCTCTAAGAATTCCCTCCTTTCATCCTTGAAATTAGTCAGCAGATATCTAAGACTTTGTGGGGGAAAATGAATTATGTCTCTTTTAGTGTTCTAGCTGCTGGAAGGCAGATCTCTGAGAGAAATGGCACTTATCTGGATTGTTTGTGGGTGGCAGGGATTGATGTGTTCTGAGCATCGTTTTCCACAGTAAATTGAAGAAGGGCTTAGAAATGATTACTAAAGCCAACATAACGTCTGATGGAGGCAAAGTAGGTCAGTGTAGGTCACGTTGTCTGGGACACTGTCCACTCAAGTTTTGAGTATCTGCAAGAACAGAGGTTATGTAGCCTCTCTGGGCATCTCCTTCAGTGTCTAACTAATTTCATGGTAAACTTATGGTAATTTTCCACTTTGAGCTTGTCTGCTGGCCTTTAGCTATCCCTGCATCTCTCAGAAGAGTGGCTCACTCTTTTTCTGTGCCTTCTCATTTGATAGTTGAAGACAACAGTATCTGTCTTTAGTCTCTTTAAAGCTAAATTAGCTCACTTCATTCACTTATACTGCACGCGTGTAGTAGGTATGTGAGCGATTTTGGATGTACTTGAAGTTCATTGTTTTGTAATTCAAGTGAAAATTGCACACATAACTCCATTTCTTACTAAATGGAATAGGGTTGGGTTCCTTAGGCAGTGCTGACATGTTATACAAGTGGATGCATTTCTCCTAAAGGGTCATCTGGCATTTTCTTCCAAGCTTTTTATAGATCTTCAGTATAGTGCGTTAACATCTAAATTGGTTTGCTTCCAATTTTTCAGGCAGCTTTGTGGAGGAGTTTTCTTGTGAGGAGTTGACACTATGTTTTTTTTTTTTTTTTAACTGGTTAGATATGAACACACCAAGCCGCTGATACAAGAAGAAGAAGAGACTATATTGAATCCAGCTGCAAAAATGTATCCCTCAGTATCCTCAGACCTCGCACCACTCCCTGAAATTGTTGAAGAAGATATTATTGAGATAGAAGATGAAAATATAGATCTGGCAGCTGCTGGAGTAGGTGTTGAAGACTGGGTGAATGCTGTAGAGTTTGTTCCTGGGCAGCCATACTGCGGACGTGGTAAGCTGATCATGGGATAATGGTAAATTTCTGTCATGGGTCAACAGTTTCTGCATAGTGCATTTATTTTAATGCTCCTGGTTTAGCTGAGTTCATATTTATGAATCGCTTCAACTGTTCTGTTGTTAAGTTCTACTTGATTTTTTCTGCATGAATAGTAGGATCATTTCAGATCCATTCCTACTGCTGTAACGGTGTTCTGAAACCAGGTATACAAGCAGAGTCTCTGAGTACTGTGAAAGATGTCTAGTGGAGGTGCTGGTTCCTGTAGAATGACTTCTAACCAAGTATTTGCTGTCATGACTCCTGTAGCAATTCAGTCCAGAAACTGAAGATCATTTATTCTAGTTACTTTCCTGAGACTTGATTTTATAGTACTGTGGTGGCTCATGAGGAGAATGTGATTGGAAGAGCTCATTGTATGGGACCAGACAGTTTAAGTATGCCATACCTATCATTTACTTTCATTGCAGAAAGGTCGCACAAAGATATCAAAAAATGGGTGCATACACTTAGTCTAACTTGTAATATCAGGCTCTCTAAAACTGAACATGTATAGCCATGAATAATCAAATAATGATTGAATCAAAACCTGATATTTTTATGCCCAGAATAATTTGAAGCTTGTTACATAGTGCTCAGATTATGCTATTTAGCAGTAATTGTCTTTTATTGATTAGACAGGACATTCTGTTAATGCAAATGATTCTCATTTCGGGCTAAGGGTTGTATCTTGACAGTGAGCTCAGCAAAGAAAATAGTGACAATTCTTGATACTCGATTTTTGAGGTTCAGGTGCACCACATTTCCATGCTTGTTCTGCTGCTACTGCTGCCAGATGTTCTGGAGTAACTGCAGGCAGTAGAATGGTAGAGATATAAGCAACACTGAATTGTGTTGCTCTTTCCTGCTGCTATGAGAATAAAAGATGACGATTCAACTAGAAGGGGCCTCCAAGAATCCAGTCCAGCTGCCTGACCACTTCAGGGCTAACCTGAGTGTGTCAACCTCTCCTCATAGAACATGTCTTCCAGCCCTTTCACTAGCTTTGGTGCCCTCCTCTGGATGCATTCAAGTATCTTAACATCCTTTTTATATTGTGGAGTTCCAAACTGCACTCGGTATTTCAGGTGATGCTGCACCAGCAGTGAATGTTGGTGCGAGACTTTGACTGTCTGGTTATGAAGGCACCCCTAAATGCAGTTTGCTTTCTAGACTACCAGCTGTATGTACTTGTTAATAATTGTTCCAAGGTGTAAGTGAGTGTATGAATTGAAGATAATTAACTGGTCTACACTGGATTACTTTCCTTCAGTATCTTTAGAACTTCAGGCATCTGACATCTGCCTTGCAACAGTTTTTCCTAACTAAAGACTTATTAGGGCATAGATCTTTTCTCTAGAATTTTGGAAGTCTGAAGTATGTTGCGTCAAGTTGAGATATATAGAAGAGAATATATATATATATATATATATCTTCCTGGGATTTTCAGGAAAGTGGAAGAGTATGGGGCTGGAGTCAAAGAGAAAAGATGGAAAAGAAGTGGAGTTCAAATATTCATGAATGCTACTTAGGTATTTTTTGTAAAGATTTTAATATGAAAACATCGAAAAAAAAGGTTGAGGACGCTCTTGTTGAGTTTCACATTAATTGCTGGAGTATGTTTGGGTCTTGAGAGGTATCTGCTTATATAATCTCTACAGAGAATTGTAGAATGGTTTGGGTTGGAAGGGACCTTAACTCTCACCCAGTCCCAACCTTCTGCTGTGACAGAGCTGCCACCAAGCAGCTCAGGCTGTCCAGGGCCCCATCTAGCCTGTTCCTGAGCACCTCCAGGGAAGGGTATCCACAAGGACTGATCAGGAGGTGAGTTTACCCTTTAATACCACAAGTTCAAGTTTTTGGGCAGTGTCACTAAAGGAATGGAAGATTCTGCTTTGTAGCTGGTCTAAGGCTTAATAACTTTCTTAAATAATGATACTGTAGAGTTTAAGGATTGTCTGGAAGCACTTATGTTCAGAAGTCTCGTTAGTATTTGAAGTGTAATACTGGTAGTCAGACTGAATTCTTGATTTTCCTTATTTTCTGAGGCAAGCAACACACACTTTGAAACAATTCTTTTCCAGTTCAGATCCTGTTTATTGAATTCCTGCAGAATGAGGACATACTTGCTGTCTTTCGTTGTAGAGAAACTTAGGTTTTTCCTCGTAAATGGTGGAACTGCCAGCAGGAAGGAGTGTCTTAGTTTTATTGAAGATATCTTCTAATAGAATATTCTAATTGAATGTATACCTGTCCTACTTTATAAATTGAAGACTGGAAAATTTCATGTGAAAAATACTTTGTTAAACTGTTCAGGTTGGATTTAAGTAGACTAGAGTGCTTTTGTTCTGTATGCCTATTAAGGGAAACAAAAGTAATCGGAATAATCCTACTAAGAGCTGAGCATTTGAATGTGATGTAGACTGAAGCTGGAGAATGCAAGCTCTTGAAAGTAAATACTACTTACTTCATGGGCACAGCTACATCTTGACAGAGTAGATAATATCTTAATGCCTTAATTGAGTTTTTCAGAACTTGAGATACATTCCTCAGCTCAGAAATTCTGTTACCATGCACTTCAGTAGGAGCTAGTAACCTCATTGTTTTCCATATATTTGGGCTCTAAAAAGCTGCATGATTAGAGAGTTCTTCTAAAACTTGCAACAAGTGGATCTGTTGAATGAAACTGCTGGCAGAGATAGCAACATTGCACTCTTCAGTGCAGCTGTTTCTTGGCTCGGTTTTCATTTTGGCTTAGCTATGGCCTGGTTCTGTGGGCTGAAGGTCTCGTTGCGACTCAAGCATCAGATGTGCTCTTAGTATTGTTCAGTTTGGTCCAAAACTTGTCTGGTTCAGATTTTGAGGTTGCTGTGTAATGAGAGCCAAATTGTGAAAAGTAGGAATTGTTTTGTAGGGAGGCTGTTTTCAAAAGTGCACTCCATTACATGCTAAAGTACTGAAGTGAGACTTGCATGTAGTATTGCTCTGAGTTTTGAAACTGGCTCGAGTGTTGGAAGTAGGTTGCATGTGAGTCAATGAGATGCTATATTACCTTAAGTCATAGTCTTGACTTAATCCCTAGAATGATTTAGACACACACGTTGGCTCTGAAATGAAACTAGATGATTTTGCAGGTCCCTTCCAAGCCAAATGGAGAACAGGAAGATAGCTTTCTGGGATCTAACCTACTGAAGAGTAATGGCTTTGAAAATAGCGGGCAGAATCATAGAGAGTAATTGTTCCTCTGAGGAGTGTTGGAAGTAGAACTGCTGAGGCAGTGAGTGACTGAGTTTCCCCAATTGGAATTTCAGAGTTGGAGCAAAACAGTGTGGTAGGTTCAAGACTTGCACATGTAGGGCTTCAGATTGTGGGAAAGGTAAGGCAGTAAGAAAAAATAGTGATTTCAGTTTTATTTCATAGAAATATGGCTCTAGCCGAGTGGAAGTGCTGGGATAGCATGGAAGATTGAGACTGAAAAGTTAGGTCACTTTTAGCGTGTTCTCCCCCTCTTGTACTGTCAAAAGTGCCTGAAGTTGTTATTAAAGACTGACATTCACAGAGCCGTATCTTAATGTCTTGACCTCTAGATGACAAGAACTGGTTGTGCTTTGGACACAAGGATGGTAGCGTGGACTTAGCTAGAATTTGCTAGCTACACCGTGTGTTCTACTTGTTGCTTGTAGTCTTTGGTGGTGTTGCATTCTTTGTTGTTGTTTAAATAATTCAGTATGCTCGTTTTTGCCAAGATTTGAAGCTCTTCTCTCTCCTTTTGTGGCCCAGCATAGAAAATGAATGGGATTGTAAGTCAGTCTTTGGGGGATAAGACTTCAGAACCTTTATTCTCAAAAGAACCTCAGCTAAGAAGCTCTTTGTCAAAACTTTATCAAGGAAAGGTTTTATATAAAGGATATCCTTCAGAGGAGTACAGGTGACTCTGGAAACTTTCTCCATTAAGAAAAGCTTCAAGCGTGCCTCTGCTTCAAAGTATACATTTTCCAGGGATATAGGATTGCCTTGAGCAAAAGATAATCTTGCCAGCCCCACTTCAAAGAGATGCTGTGTCAATAGATTTCTTTGAAACTCAGCTGCATTTCTCTGGTTAGTAGACTTCCATCTGTGAATCCTGTGATCTACTAAACTCTCCCTCCTCACAAAGTTAATAAAAAATCTGGCAAAAATGACAATGGAAGCAGACTGGTAGTTGTGATTCTTTTTTTTGTTGTTGTTGCTGCTGTTGGAGGAGACCGTGCTTCTTAAGCTCCAGAAAAAGAGGCTGGAGAGGAGGAAAGGAATTTCAGTTAATGAGTACAAATTTTCCTATTGTGTTCATCTGGATGGAAAACTAAGTAGGTCTAAGTGAATGGGTACTTGAGTTAGCACCAAAGAAGAGCAACTAGAACTCATAGGGAACAGGAGGTAATGAAGGTTTATTTCCTTTTTTTGTTTGGGAACCTCTGAAAATCAGCAGGTTAAGGGTTGGCTTGTTACTTAATCGGTTACTTGCTTTTGAAAAGTATCTAAGCAGTGTGAGTAGCCTCTGAAATCAGATGGTTGTTCTTAAGTGGGAGCCAATAGGAAGCAGACTTGAACTTTTGAGTGCTCCTGTTTTCCTGCTCTGATTGTTTCATATTTGCCTTCTCCCCTGGAAGTGCGAGCTTTCTAGCATGTGCTTTTTCTTTGTATCTCTAAAGGCATTGGGCTGTTTGATGCTCGCTGCACGTCTTTGCTCTGTGGGAATAAAAACTGTGAGTGTGTGGCCCCTGATTCTTTTTTGAGAAAGTCTGTTTTTTCTTTCACTGTTCCAGGTGCTTTTTTAGTTGTATTTACTTCTCCAAACCTGGTGCTCAAAGGATTTATAAAGCTCCACTTTCTCATGGCACAGATGACTTCTCGCTCCTCTGTCAGCTGCTGGTTATGTAAATGAAATCCAGTTGCTCTTCTCCATTGTGCATGTTCTGGATGTAGCATTGCTTTGTCATTCTTCCGCATTTAGTGCATCTTCCAGCTGTCTGCTTTTGTCTTGTAACATAATCATCCTGCTTGATGTCACAGCCTCAAAAGGCTGTTTGGCTCGTGGTGGCACAGATGAGCGCATTTATGGGAGAAACAGAAGTCTTAAGCAGAGCCTATCTGTGTAGGATAGAGAAGCTGTACAGATTTCAGTTCAATTTAGGATCGGGTGGGGGAATTTTTTTAGTGGGATTTCTTTTTGCAAAACTGATAGCTAGTCTAGAATGAAGTGAGAATACGCTGAAAATGACAGATTTTCTTACCACTAGGATTGCTCTCTTAATAATGGCAGATCGGATGTCTGTTTTGGATGGGTTTTATTTATTTTTTCTGCAAGTGTCTAGAATAGACTTGGAGCCACATGGAGGTGTGGTCAGCAACACGCTGATTAACCTGCATTTCAGAAACTGCTGGTGTGGTGTTTCTGTACTGGCATTTCTTTGTTCTGGATACACCTCTATTGCTTCAGCAGTGTAATTGTGGTGGGGAAAAATTGAGAATCGTTTCTAGCTGGAGTGGAACTGATTCTCAAAGCAGTGAGAGATTTTTACCTTAATTGTTGCTGAACTGTAGTAAGCATAAAAATGTAGTTAGTGAGACTTTCTAGTGCAGACTGAACCTGTAAATAGATTAGATTTTGCTCTGACTGTTGAAGCCTTTATAGCTTTAGTCTTTTCTGAATTGGATGATGAACAAATTACACCAGAAATCAGTCTTGCTTTCTTGAGTCAGAAAATAACGTAGTTCAGATTGAGGGTACGTGGAACTTGGACTGAAGTGAGCCTTACTTTTCTTATAATCTATTTGAATGACTTGAGCAGGGTCACCCGAAGGGTTTTTTAAAACTTTTCTCATTAAATCTCCTTTCTTGCTCCTTAATTTTGTACCCAGCTGCCCCTTCCTGCACTGAACTACCCCTGGAGGAGATGGTGATTGAGGAAGAATATGAAAAGCAGGAAGCAGACGTGGTGATGAAGAAGCAGCTGTGCCCCTACGCTGAAGTGGGAGAGTGTCGTTACGGAGAGAACTGCGTGTATATCCACGGGGACATCTGTGATATGTGCGGGCTGCAGGTCTTGCATCCAATTGATGCTGCACAGAGATCCCAGCACATAAAGGTAAGCAGACAGCTGTCTGGTGTTAAATAGCTTGAAGTTATTGCTTCCTAGCTCCGTGAAGTCACTTGTC
This sequence comes from Perdix hodgsoniae, assembly GCA_035772895.1. Classification (NCBI taxonomy): domain Eukaryota; kingdom Metazoa; phylum Chordata; class Aves; order Galliformes; family Phasianidae; genus Perdix; species Perdix hodgsoniae. The sequence goes on along the minus strand of JAPSGF010000038.1, from coordinate 2,030,207 downwards.
ATTTATTCCCTTTTATTTGAAGGTGCATGCGGGTTGGGCAGTGAATGAAATTCCTGTTGTAAAACAGACTGTTTCCTGTCAGAGCGGTATTCAGAAGCAGCTGGGCTTTCTGTCTGTGTGAAGATACTAAAGCTTTGTTCTTAGCCTAGTAAAACTGGATGGTCTTCCAGATTGCCTTTCTGATGTTTAAAGCAATGTCTGAGGAAAGGAATTTGAACTCTGAATTGATTGTTTCCCACTGCCTAAGCAACGCTCTTTGAGGATAAAGACTCTGCAGCTTAATCATTTTCCATTCCTTATGTAAAATAGTAGAGTAAAACTGAGCTTAAAAACCTGTTTGGATTTCCTCAGGTGACCAGTTGTCTCTGCAGCTGTTCTCTTTCCTTTCCATTTCCAGTCTTGCATTGAAGCTCACGAGAAGGACATGGAGCTTTCATTTGCCGTCCAGCGTAGTAAAGACATGGTGTGTGGGATATGCATGGAGGTGGTGTATGAAAAAGCTAATCCTAGCGAGCGCCGCTTTGGGATCCTCTCCAACTGCAACCACACCTATTGTCTCAAGTGCATCCGCAAGTGGAGGAGTGCTAAACAATTTGAGAGCAAGATTATAAAGTGAGACACTTTCCCATTTTGATTGTGCTTTCTTACTGTGGAAGAACTTAGTGACTTGTGGCAACTTGCAACAGACTTTCCCCCCCCCTCCCTTTCCCTGTACAGAGACTACATTTAATACATATAATACATACTAACTTCAGTTTGGAAGCAAAATAATTGTTAGGGACAATATATACACCCTGATCTGGTTAACGTGGATTAAGTTTGCAAAACTCACTTCATGGTAGAAAACGACTTTCACTTATTTGGTTAGCATGTTATCTGATGGTTACTGTTTATGTCTTGGACACCCAGCCAGAAATCTGATAACAGATTAACCAGTTCAGAATGTATGCTGCTTAGTTCTTTGCTGCCTTAGTGCATTAATCAGTTGGCAAATCATTTCTCTATTTGAAGGCTGTTCTTTAAAAAAAAAAGAAAAAGAAAATCCAGTCAAATATATAGAGAAATCAAACCAAAATAAATTTATTTAATTCTAAAGAAAAAGGAGAGTCTGTGTGAAATGTTTTTTTAAGGTTTGATACAAACCGACCAGCTGCCGTGAACATTAAGTTCTTGAAGTCATTGAGCTTAGATTATCTTTGTGTTTATATAGAATATAGATTGGAAAGCATATGTAGCAAGTACATTCAGAATGTCTTTTAAGGTGGATATATGCCATGACTTGTTACATGGGTGGGAGCCCCCTGTAATGTGGAGTCTTACAGCAAGGTCTGTTCATTCCCCAGGTCCTGCCCAGAGTGTCGGATCACATCTAACTTTGTCATTCCAAGTGAGTACTGGGTGGAGGAGAAGGAAGAGAAGCAGAAACTCATTCAGAAATACAAGGAGGCAATGAGGTATGAGCACTGCAGCTTTTTCTCAAGCTGTGAGGCTGGAGAAGTAACGCACACCTGGAGAAGGGTATCACTGTAAAGGCTTTCCCTTTCCAGTCCAATGTGTGATGTACTTCCTTACCTTTCCACCCACAGATGCATGCAGCCACACAGTCACTAAGCTGCTCCTATGTACTTCGACCTCAGTCTTTCCCTTAGCACACTGAGCACTGGTGGCCTAGTCATTAGGTAATACAAGCCTGTGCTGTGGAAGCTATCAGTGCCCCTATGCATGCATCAGCCCACAGACATCTTAGGTATGAATGCTGTGTAATGCATCACTTTTTTTGCATAGGCACTGTACTGACCATCTTCAAATGGTGCTTGAGATCTTTTCGGTCTGTATGTAAATACAATTCTGAAGTCCAGTTGGGTCTGCTGTGAATAAGAGTGTGATATTTTCCTTTCCAGCAACAAGCCGTGCCGGTATTTTGATGAAGGCCGTGGGAGCTGTCCATTTGGAGGGAACTGTTTTTACAAGCATGCGTATCCTGATGGCCGCCAAGAGGAGCCACAGAGACCCAAAGTGGGTACAGCAAGTAGATATAGGGTCAGTGTTGGTTTTTGTCCTTTTTGTGCAAGAAGTGCACAAGAGGAATGTGCTTTAAATCAGCTGCCTTGAGGAGAGGGGAATTTTGTTTTTTCTAACTTCTGACAGTTCTGTACAGTAGTGAATTTGAAGGAGAGGGCGGTCTAAATTTTGTAAGTGATGGGAGCAGAGATGGAAGGAGTGATTTTTTTCAAACATACTGAGGTAAAATGTTGGGCAGCATTAATAAGAGTGTGTGAGGGTAAGTTCTGCTGGAGGTCAGTATCTCCCCGAAGGAGAAACACAGAAAGTACACGGGAGCTAAACTTTGTCAGCCTGTGGGAAGGCTCTTTCCTCGCACACTTGATCACCTGGGTAAATGCTTGTGTTCTGCTTGCAGGCCCAGCGGAGGAATCGGTTCTGGGAGTTCATTGAAGAGCGAGAGAATGGTGACCCATTTGAGACCGATGAGGACGAAGTGGTGACCTTTGAGCTCGGTGAGATGTTGCTCATGCTGTTGGCAGCAGGAGGTGATGATGAGCTAACGGATTCCGAGGACGAGTGGGACTTGTTTCATGATGAGCTGGAAGATTATTATGACCTGGATCTATAGCACCTGACAGTGGAGTGTGGACTGTCGTCTTGGCTTCAGGCAGTAGCTATTACTTACCTGTGGTGTTGTGGCAGTGCCTGTGTTTCTCCTAGGCAGGCCTATCAATTCCAGGTGCTGTTGTAATAACTTTTACCCAGGGTCTGTCTTCTCCCGTCCCCTCCCACCCCAAGAGTGTTGTTTCTCCTCTGTTTAAAAATAACAAGAAATCTTTAAAATCTTAGTTTTTGTAAAAATGAATTTAACTGTCAAACAGTTAGCTTAGGTTTGTTGCTTCATCTATGTACCCAACAGAGCTCACCCAGTTCCAGGGTTAAAGTGTTTACAGGACTTCCACACTCATTTTGAAGAGCCCAGATACAAAAATGAGCAGTGGCCATGCAGTGGGGATGTAAATTGGCTGATGGCCTCTTTTCTGTCTCTGTATCAATATTTCTGACGTCAGGCCAGATACAAGTAATCCTTTTCTGGCATCAGCTCCGTTCCAGCCCCCTCATGTACACATCTTCATTTGTGATTTTGGACTCTTGTTTACTTGCACATTACTATTACTACTGTGTAACCAGAACCAGGTGTGAATGTTCCGGGTTTTTACTGTGTCTAGCATGAAAGGATAATGTCTTAGTGAAAGGAGAACTTTCTATGTGTATATACAGATAAATGTAGAGTTGGACCTCGAGGATGGGGAGACTCTGTGTAAGTTAAGTAACAAGGCCACCTTTCATCCCCTCTTGGTGCATGAAGTCTAGCCTCCAATTGGACATGAAACTGGTTTAGTGGTCTCTGCTCAGTCTGTGGCAACGATCTGTCATGTGCAACTCCCTGATACACCAGCTCTCTTTCACGTGTTTCGTTAGGGTTGTCCAGGAGCAGAAGTCCGGTTAGCTGAGTGGGGTCAGAGGAACACGAGAGGCCCCTCTAGCTGTATTGCTCTTTAAGTTTTAGAACTTGGTGTGACCACGTAAGCCGTGAGCTTTGCTAGGAAATCTCTGTGCCTCTCAGCTGGTTCAAGGTACGTGTGCCTTTCAGCATCTGAGTTGGGCAGGTTGCCTGGTCAAGCTGTTCAGCTTACGTGAGTTATTGCTGAGGAAGTTGGTCATGCAGTTTCTGGCTGTAAATTGCATTGAGAAATTACATTGCCACCAAAGCTCCAGTACAGGAATTTTAACCTTGCATTACATTATTGCTGTTTTTTTTTTTTTATTGACTTGTGGATGCCCCGTGATCTGTTTTCCTGCTGCTCTTGTCCCCTAGACTGCCTCTCCTTTCACTTTTAATTGGAATGAGAAATTGTTCTGAGGTCTATAATGTAATGTTTTGCAGCTGCCTTTTGTAAGAAGCACTTTTCCCAAATAAAAAAATACAAAAAAATGAAAAAAACAAAAACCCCAAAAAATCAAGTGAGGTCTGTCTGTTCTTTTATGTTTGAAGCCTTTGTATTTTTTATTTTAGGAGGGTGAGGCGGGGGGGGGGGGGGGGGGGGGGGGGGGGGGTGTTTGTGTTGTACAAAAGCATTTATTGCTTAGCTCCTGCAGAATTGTGTGATGCTAAAAGGAAGTTTTTAACTTTCTTATAACTTTTCCAATGAAGAATTTGTGATGGAAGGAACACATTCTGAACGTACAGCTGAGATGATAGAGCTGCTGAAAAAACATCTACAGGTGTTACTGGGAACAGAAGTGGCTTCCTCAGAAATTATTCTCATGCTATGGTACTGTTTGTTTGTCAATGAAGTCAACTGCAGTACATTTTCTATTAAGTTTCCTGTTGTAATGCTGCCTGGACAGCAAGTTTAAGCAATGCTACAGGCTTCTTTCTGGGAATCCACATGCTTGTTTAAATATATGTGTGTTCAGAAGGAAGCATTCTTCTACAAAAATGCATGAAGATGGAAGTTAACTACTACAAGCGTATTTTGCTTTGCTCGGGAATATGAGGAAAGATGAGCTGAGCAGTCTAAAATCATTGTCAGATCTTTTTCCAGAGGCAAGCAGCAGAAAGAGAAATGCAAATGTAAACGAAATGGAGGTAGGGAAGGAGAACCAGGAAAAAAGTAGGGCTGTGGAGTAGAACATGGCTTCCACACAGTGAAGGTAGGTTGCCAGCTTCTTACTGGAGAGCTTTGTTCAAAGTGTAGTGAAGATGTGACCCATGAGGATGAAGAATGGTAATGGACTTATAAGCACGAGGATCAGTTTCCCTTCCCAAAGGGTCAGAAATAGCATGCTCTGCTTTTGGTTTGGGTGCGTTTGCTGCACGCTGCTAGGTGTTGCTGCTTCTAAACCTTGCTTGTGTATGATTTCAGGCAAGTTGGGAACACTTGAATAAGTGATTTAATGAGGCGGTGGCTCTGTCCACTTGCAAGGTGACTGGTGTAGTCCAGCTCATTGTGGCGAGGTGTTTTGGATCTCTTGCTTTGAAGAGTGCCGCTGGTTGTTCTGCAAGTAGAGGAGCTGCTTGTATTTGCCTTTGAGCAGCACCGTGTGCTTCTTCCTGTGTGAATCCAGCTGTTGGTAGGCCTGTTCTGAAGTGTGCTGTTGTGCTATGATTGCCTGCCACCCTACCGAGGGGAAAGACTGAAAAGTGGTGGGGCCTTTGGGGTGAGTGAAGAATGTTGGTAGGCTGCTGTGGTTTTCTTCTGTAAGAACAGATAAATTCATGAGAATGAAGATCAACCTTTAGTGTGAAAACAAGGAGAGTAAAGCTTAAAAAGAAAATGTAGTACATAGTAAGTTCCCAAGATACAGAAACTGAATAGACTGAGAAAACAGTGGGAGTATTCATGGCAGTGTTGAGATGAAAAAGGTTGATGGAAATTTGTGGAGTCTTTATACAAAATCTTGATTTCAAAACTAAACTATTGAGGGGGGAAAAAAAAAAAGATGCGTGCTGTCATTTGAAGTGCCTCGGCTTCGGTCCCTGTGCAGGAAAATATACTTCTGATTTCATTTGAAATTTTGTGTCGTGTTGTAGCTGTGAAATAAGTGTTTGCATGTTCTGGTTGGTCCGACGGCAATTGTAAAAGCAAAGGGCACTTTTTAACAGCTTAACTGCTGCCTCAGGGCTCTGCTTCTTTACAGTCCTTTTAAGTGCTGCTCGTTCCTGCTTGCAACAATGCGTATTGTAATCTTGCTGCTGGGAGGCCTGGTTCGTTTAAGGAAATGCGTAGTAACTCTTTCCAGTTCCAGAGGGCACAACGTGAATTTCTGTTTGGAGGGTGACTTGAGGTACAGAGCGTCTCCTGTTTGGAATGGAACTCGTCTATGTGGCATCATTAATGCTGCAGCAGCTTAAAGGGAGGGAATCAACACAGTTCTTGGGATTGAGATAGAATATGGGACTGTGCTGTACGAATCAAATAGCAGCAAAGGAGCTACAAAGGCAACTTAAATCAGCTGTGGAATTAGAGGCATTATTTAACTCTGTGTACGTGTGCAATCGAGGTAAGCCTTATGTCTGGTGAGCAACTCTAGCCAGGCTTGGCAGTGATAACTAATAAGCAGTAATGTTTATGGATACAGCTTTTATCAAGGAAATAAGAGTTGCAAGTATATTCCATTTCTGTCCCTAACTTCTTGTTGCTGTTACCCATGGATATGCTATTTGTCATTTGCAGTCCAGCCACCGTCCACACCTCCTTGCCAGCAGCTTAATGTGATCACAGACAAAGCCGCTGTGGGCAGCTAAGCTGAGGCTGGTTTACAAACATCACTAAAGCGCAGTGAATGACTTTAAAGGACCTAACTGTCTTAAGCTAACAGTGAAATGCTCAAGTGTGCAATTCCCTATTAAAAGTTGATGTACTTCTCAGTGAAAGAGGTTCTCGCTCTGAATAAAGCAACTCTACTTGAATATCCTAGCACTGTCTGGTGTGGTTCTTACACTTGAGAGAGGTGTTGGAAAATGGCTTCAGGAGTTGGTAGAAAGGGTGTTGAGTACTAAATTTCCCTTTTTGCCTATGTAGACTTCAGCTTCATTAGCAGCCTTCCTCCATATATGAGAGCTGGGGAGGAGCAGCCATGGTTGCCTACTTACTACACCTGCCTACTGAGGAAAGGAGGTAGCTTTAGTTCTGTCCCAAAGCACGTGGATAGAGCTCTGTACCAGGTGTGGGCCTAAGATGTGCCTTCTTGGTCTCCTTTCCAACTATACTTAACTGGAATAATTAGGTAAGAACCTCAGCTTTTGCTATTAAGAACCTGTACCTTACGTATGTAGAAAAGTGTGATAACATAAGCAGTGCCAAGTGCCTTCATGTCACAGGGTTGTAATTACGCTTATTTTTAAGCCAGTCAGCTTCTAAGGGGTTTCAGCACATGCTCCATTTCAGAATTCTTTCAGTTCTTTGCCCTGCCACATGGGGAGGTGCTGCCTCTGTTTCATGTGACATGGGTGTGTGGGTATCAGTGCAAAGAAGGCACAGCAGCAAATTCAGACAGCTAAGATCTGAATACTTCTTCCAGGTAGGTAAAAACAAGTGAGCATCTCCTCCAGCCAGATGCACAGCTCTTACAGCTGTGGGACAGTGGTAATTTGTAGCATAGCATAGTAAATAAGACTTCTGGAAGAGCTACCTTTATACAAGCATGCTAGTGATGCCATCAGGAACTACACTGGATCTGTGTATGATGCTGGAAGAGCAAAAACAGTAATATAAGGTTCTGCAGCAGTTAACCTGTTTCTTGGTTAACTTGCATGGGCAGCAGCTGCACACTTCCATTTGCTGTGATGGAGAAAGGCACTGACAAAAGTTACAAATCTGATGGTTGCTATTACACACTGTAGAACAACAGAATAAAGCTTGTTAACAGACTTAGTTTTCTTCAAGTCAGGTACTAACTTCATCATGAATTAATCTATTAATCTACACTCTGAAAAACTCAGCAACTGCAGCAGCTCACTCCAAGCTCCTTCTGTGAATGAAAAGTGACCCCGTGGGAACCATTCACTATAACTGCTTAAGAGTGCTTCTGAAAGGCACCAGGCAGAAGCAACCAAAGGAGAGCACACGCTCCTGTTTGAGTTGCACAAGGGTGAATGGCAGGGTAGGTATTTTAGACCAGATTCTTGAAGAAAAGAAAAAAAAAGACAGAGGGACCCATTACACCCATCAAATGAAAGGGAACAGTGCAGAATAAAGCATAACAGCTCAACTGCCAGCCTGAGCTGTGCAGCTTTCTGCTCTGTTTACAGGCAGCTGAATTAACCACTGTTCTTAGTGTGCACTAGCAAAGAGTCTGGCCAGAGCAAACAGTAATAAGGTAATTATGTTCAAGACTAAAGCAGTAATTTACTCTATTTTGTGCTTTTCAGACAAGCTTTTCCAGCAGGATTTGCTCCATCTTTTTCTCCACTTTTCAGGAACTTGTGAAACATCATAGGTAAAGTGCCATCTTGTGAAGTGGCAGCTTGCCAACCCTCCCAGGGCTTCTTTCCATATTACCCAGACTGTATTTTATCATTACAGAGTATGATTTCTAGTTCGTAGCTTAAACGTTAACAGCTTCAGTGATACACTTCGGTACACATGGACCGTGTCATCTGAAGGCTTCTCCTGTGTGTTATTTCTTCCCCCCCTTCTCCTCCACTGCTCATATCTACTGGAAGAGTTAACAAACCCCCCACCTGCTTTCAGTTCCTGTGCATAGAATTGAGTCCTCCAGTAGCACTGCTTGCACTTAGGAGGGACGAGACAAAATCTTCCACTGCTTACCAAGATGTTTGATTATGTCTCCCAGGCAGCAGCATACATACTTGTATGCTCAACACCCATCCCTTAACTGCTCTAAGGTGAGGTTGCATTATTAAACCATACTCCTTGATGCTATTTTACACAGACTTGAATCCCTTCTTTCACGCGCCTTTGAAAATCTCCAGGCACACTCGACCATTGGACTTTCACACAAACTAACAGTCAGCTTTTGATTAAAATCAGTACATCAAAAGCAAGGCAGGCTTAGGAAAAGAAAGTAGTCCTTTCACCCCAGCATTAATGGAAGCTATTGTGGCCTTGGAAGCTTCAGTGCTCCTAATAACTGTGTAACAAGACAGCTCACTACTAGTTACAATTCTTATAATTTAAGAACAAAAAAAGACAGGAGTTCTCGCTCCCAGGAGAAGACTGGGACCCTAACATACCACATTCTGCCTGCTTTGAAGCATCAAGGGTGACTCCAGGTTTGCCAAGTGAGAAAATACAGTTGTGAAATTGTACCCTCTTACAAATGTTGGTATTTAATAGCTTGGCACGGGTGGCTCCATGCCTGACATCAGGCCCTCCCCTGAGTGAAAGGTAAGGCAGAAGTGGGTTAGTGCTGTCCAAGTACATCAGACATTTTGAGCTGAAGCACTTGCACTACAACAGATGGCACATCTCAGAAGAATCAACTCAATGCAAGCTCTAGTGCAAATTTATCTCCTGACATAGCCAGAAAAATGTCTCAAAGATACAGTTAAAGGCAATTTTTTTTTTTTTTTTAAACAGTTCTCTTTGGTTAAGGCTGGCAGCTTCCTGAGCTCTCTCAGCTTACAAGTTCACATTAAGGTATCGGTTGCTATGCTCAAAGCAACCTATGCTGCCAACAGCAACAGTGATCTCTGAGGATATTTACACACCAAACTGCAAGGTAGAAATACGAGAGATGGCTCGAGGCCACGTAGCAAACTTCCATCATCTGAATTAAACTGAGATCAAACACAGCCTCAGAAAAAATGGTGACTTCCAATTTTTTGTTCCTGAAGAAAGCATTCAACAAAGGCACTGGGTCTTCTCTGCGCTTGGACTGGCAATCACTGGCCTGGAATCAAGGTAGACGCTGTTCGGAGGACTCTCTCCATGAAGCTGCAGGGTATTTCGGGCTATCAGCTCCTTAGCCATCAACACAAACACCTCTTCAATGTTTTGAGCTTCTTTTGCTGACGTCTCCAACACAGCTAGGAGCCCGTGCTTCTCAGCCAGCGTGCAGGCATCTTCAAACAGGACTTGTCGCTTATCCACTGCGTCCGATTTGTTCCCTTAAAAGAAGGCAAATAGATAACCTGATAATTTAGTCTCTCACATTTCTGTTTCCTTTAAGTCCAATGCATTACTTCAGTTTTGTTAAATAATAGAATTACAATGGAAACAAATTACTGGCCAAGCAAGATGTGAGCACGTCAGAGCCACCATCACAGAACATTGATCAAAACCATAGCTAATCAAATGAGTTTAAGAAAAAAAGACCTACAAAAAACAGTGCTTAGGATTCTTTGAAAGCACGTAGATGAAAACTCTACTCAAAACAACAATCATAACCTGATAGGAGTTATAAATATACAAAGGTATTTTATTTGAAGTGTTTTAAGTAGTTGCAGTACCAGTCCTGGTATGTGCAGTGCCTGGCTTAAGTCTACCTTCTTAACTCCAAGACAACCCTTCATCACATGCAGATCTCGACACCACAGTATGCATATACTAGTTGCCCATCAATTCTAGCTTTTCCAAAAGGGAACAAACAATATCAGTGAAGCACAAGCCCCCAAAGCTGCCTTACTTGACGTTTGTTTGACCACCCTGCCCTGGCCCTTTCCTCCTCCAGCACCAGGTGCTTTCCCTCCTTCAGTTCCAGATGTGAAAGGTTGAAAACTTTTAACTGTCCCACTGGAAAGGTGTAGAAAATGGCTACAACTAATTCAGTTTTCCTGCTAGGATAAGTAAAATAGCACCAGCACCAGAAGAAACTACCACACCAGCTCTTTGACAAAAGCTTGATTGTTACTAATTTCAGAGTTTAAGAGAGAAAAAATAAACAAAAAAGACCCACCGTAGACACTAATAGATCTTGTTCTTTGCAGTCATTAAAAGAGTTACAAAAACCCTACCACCAAGGTTTGTGGGTTGTTGTGGTTACACCCCCCACCTCTCTTTCTTCCTTCCTTCTTCCTCCCAGCTCACAAGCAGGTCAGAATTTGTTGTTCTCCCTCTGAGGAAACAGGAAGAACCACAACACCAGAAGCACAGTTTGCTTGAGGCACCAGCAGCAGCTTAAATCTCGTGCCTGCTGTGCTCCAGGGCTCAGTGCTGCCTATCCTCAAAAGCCAGTTTGGGCTGCTGTGGCTGCGTGCATTGCTCTCAGCACCTGCTGCAGTGGAAAAGGCAGAAGCAGTGGAAAGTAGATAAAGGCTCTATCACTTCAGCATGTCAGGGCTCTCATTTGCAACTTCTTCCTTGGGGAAGGGAAAGAGCAATAACAATCTGAAACCCAAAAGGAAAGAAGCATCCTGCTTCCTCTTATCTCCAACCTCAGCAGTTTCTACTCATTCCTTTCCTTGAGAGGCAAAGTTTCTTGAATGCTAGAGGAATAAAAGAGGAAGAGAAATGCAAGCAGACTTGTTAGTGCTTTGCAGAAGCTGCGTACAGTCTTACCCAGTCAGAGTCACATTACAGAGCAACAGACAGGCATTATCACAAGAACAGGGAGGAAAAACGAGAAGGAGGAGTTGTGTTGCTTTATGCATCCCTTTTCATTTTGAATTATCAAACTGCTGCATTCCTGCACATCAGGAGCACAGAGTCAGTTTTACTGCCATTCTAACACCAATAGGGTTGTGTTTGCTTGCTAAGCTACTAGCAAGTTCCTTGCATTATTCCAGCAGGAACGGAATGCATGAAGAGATTTCACTGCCTGCAACAGGCCTGGTCATGCCAGGGTCAGGCTGTGGCTTTCTTTTTGTTTGAAATCAAACTGATATATGTTTTCACTATTTTAATTAAAACCGTATTCCCTTTTAACTCATCAATGTTCACAGATGCTTTAAGCAGCAGTAGGGAAGTGAGGGGGATTTTACACATACATTAGAAAAGCTATACAATATAATATTTAAATTTAGGTTCCTACCAATTAGCATCATGACCAAGTTTGCAGCACCATACTTTTCAACTTCATGAATCCAGTGAGGAATAGACTCAAATGTGGACCTCCTAGTAAGGTCATAGGCAAGGATGGCTCCATGGGCACTCCTGTAATAGGACTGGGTTATTGTCCGGAAGCGCTCTTGACCAGCTGTGTCCCACACTTGGATCTGCAAGAGAAAGGATTCAAGTTGTGAAGACCAGTAGATCCAGGCTGGATGTGGCTCTGGGCAGCCTGGCCTGGTCGTTGGCAACTCTGCACATAGCAGAGGAGTTGAGACTAGGTGATTGCTGTGGTCCTTTTCAACCCAGGCCATTCCATGATTCTGTGATGATTCTATAATCTGAAGATTATAGAATCTGCATATTCGTATGCATACAGACAACCTACAGAGACTAAAGAGCAATCTGTTAGATTAATACTGGCTTCACAAATAGACCAACATTCCCACTTTCAGCAAGTGGGCTGAGAGATAAGGAGCACGGCAGCCTTTTAGTAGGAAAGGGAAAAGCAGAGGGACCTGCCACAGGGCTAGGCAGAGGGGAGGAGTCTGCTACCTGACCTTCCGTAGGATCGTTTGAGTTGGAAGGGACCCTTAAAGACCATCTGGTCCAACTGCCCTGCAACGAACAGGGCCACCCCCAGCTCCATCAGGGTGCTCAGAGCCCCTCCAGCCTGACCTTGAGTGTCCCCAGGGATGGGGCACCCACCGCCTGTCTGGACAACCACCTCCAGCGCTTCACCACGCTTACCACAAAACACTGTTTCCTTACGCCCAGCCTAACTCTCCCCTCTTTTGGTTTGCAACCGTTTCCCCTCGTCCTATCGCAGCAGACCCCACTAAAGAGCCGGTCCCCTTCGTTCTTACACCCCCCCCCTTCACACACCGCCCCGCGCTCGCCGTGCGGTAATGGAGGCACGGCCGCAGTCCCGCCCCGCGGCGCCTCCCGGCCGGCTCCCATCACCCGCCTTCACTTTCTTGCCGTCGATATCCATCGAGCGCACGGTGAAGTCCACCCCGATGGTGTTCTGCTGCTTCTCGTAGAACTGCCCCGTCTTGAAACGGTGCACCACGCACGTCTTCCCCACGTTGGAATCCCCGATCAAGATGATTTTGAAGAGGTAATCGAAGGCATCGTCCGTGCCGGAGCTGGAGAACGGCATCCCGCAGCCCGCGCCTGGAGCGAGGGGAGAGCGGGGGCTGAGGGACCGCGCCCCGACCCGGGGCTGCCCGCGCCTGCAGGGGCAGCGCGACCCGGACAAGAGCCGCTCCACCCACCCCCACCTGCACGGCTCACCTGCCGGCCAGGTAGCGCCGCTTTACACCCCGCCCCGCCGCCCTGGGGCCGGTGGGAAATGTAGTCCCGGCCCTTCCTCCTCCTCTTCCTTCTCCACCCCTCGGCTTGGGGGCGGCGCCGCTCCTTTCCTCTCCCTTCTCCTCCGCGCCGGCGGCGAGGCGGGGACCCTTGGGAGCCTCCCCGGGGCGGGCGCCCAGCGGACTCCCGGACTACAAGTCCCGCCGTGCCCGCGGGCCGCCGCCGCCGGAAGAGCCGCCCGGGCCGCCACTTCCTGAGCGCCGCGGCGGTGCGGTACGTGGGGCTGCGGGGCCGCGCCCAGGTTCTGCCCGGTGACTGGCGGCTGGGCGGGGGGTGGCTTTACATTGAGCCTGGGGGCGCTCGGGTTGGGTGGTAGGGAGCGTTTCTTCTCGGAAAGAGCGGTGCTGAGGTGGCACGGGCTGCCCGGGGAGGTGGTGCAGTCACCGTCCTGCAGGTGATCCAGAGCCGTGTGGATGTGGCACCGAGGGACGCGGGCGGCGGGCGTGGGATGGTGGTTGGGCTGGGTGATCTCAGTGGCCTTTTCCAACCTTCATGGCTGTGTGATTCCATACGCAGATGGTACTTCTGGGATCGGACCCAGCACTCAGCCCTGCAGGCGCTGGGTGTCGTGGGCAAACAGATGTGTGCGTGCTGGCACAAGGATGGCAATAAATCTCTGTGCAGGCAGGTCGCACGGGGAAGGAACTTCTCCCTCAGTGTTGCACGAGCTGCGGTGCGTTGCTGTCCTCTGGAGACCTCTGTTATCTGCTGCAGCACGCGGGAGAGGGAGGGCTGCTGGAAAAAAATGGCACCCACTGACATTCATCGGCGCTTGCTGAACGCTTCTGCAGACCAAACGGTGGATGTGAGCACAGAGAGGCTGTGGGTGGTGCGTTTCAGCAGCGACGTGAAGGACAGGTAGCATTCCAGGCTGCCATGCACGGCTGTTGCACCACAAAGTGAAGAGTGTCTCCGTCAGCTCATCCACGTGAATTGGTGGGTTACGACCAGAGCGTGGTGTACAGAGCTGAATATCGGCTTCAGTGCACTGGAAACGACAGTGACGACGATGGAATATTGCAACGTTTGCACAGAGTAGGTCCAGTGAATGCTGATATGGGAACAGAAAGAACAGCACGTGCAAATTTGTCAGGACCTATTAAACCGGTATGAGGCTGAAGGTGACGCTCTTCTGGATCACATCATTACTGGTGATGAGATGTGGTGTCACCACTGTGAGCTGGAGTCAAAACAACAGTCCAAAACAACAGTCCATACAAATTCCTGATTGAAGGAAAAGTTCAAGACACAGCCCTCAGTGGATAAAGCGATGTGCACTGTTTTATGGGATAGGAAAAGGGTGATTCTTGTGGATTTTCTTTGTGTCTGTTGCAGTTTCTGTGGAAATAAATAGGAGGCATTACTTTCAGAGCAACTTACGCATGACGTATGACCACTCTGTAGTTTACCAAATACGTAAAGAGTGCACGGTGATCATTGACATGGGAAGAGAATCGTAGAATCACAAGGTTGGAAAGGACCTATCAGATCATCTAGTCCAACCACCTTCACATCACCACTGCTACCACAAGCACTAAACCAGATCTCGCAGCTCCTCGTCCAGACGCCTCTTGAACGCTGTCAGGGACGGCGACTCCACCACCTCCCTGGGCAGCCATTCCAGTGCCTGACCGCTCTCTGAGAGAAAAACTTCTTCCTTAAGTCTAACCTAAACCTCCTCTGGTACAACTTGCTGCCGTATCCCCGGGTCCTGTTTGTTGCCTGGGAGAAGAGGCCAAACCCCTCTTCACCACAGCCTCCCTTCAGGAAGTTGTAGAGTGTGATGAGGCCTGTCCTGAGCTTCCTTCCTCTTCTCCAGGCTAAACAATCCCAGCTCCCTCAGCCGCTCCTCACAGGACTTGTAAGAACTGCAGTTGGTAGATCCTGGAGGGACTCCAGGTGATGGGCGCTGAGGAGTGCAAGAAAGAAGTGAGCTGGAGGATGACCACGGGGTACTTGGAGAATGAGAGTGGAAAAATGCAAGTTGTCAAGGAATGTACAGCTGCTGAGATGAATAGAAATGTGAACTGAATTGGGAAGGAATAGCAGAGTGATTCCTACTAAATTCTAGCTGTTTGGTGAACAGCACTGTATTTTATACTTGTGTTTTAATTCGTATCCTTTCTTCTTTTCTCCCTTCCCACCTTTTTCTCTTTAAGCAAGAAGACAAAATGACCTAAGCACCTACCGAGCTTTGCTGCGGGGCAGGGGCAGGGCCATGGCTGTGCCTGGAAGCTCACGGAGACAGCCTGCAAACAGAGGCCTGGTGTCCCATTGCACTCACCATCATGTTGTTGTGTTCCTGCTGACCTTCTTCAGGTAGGCTGAGTGTCTTTCTGCAGAGAGGTGTTCGTTTCACTGAATTCAGGGGAGGTACAGAGCTTGTCTGAAGAAGGAGAGCGAAAGTAGGGAAGTACTCTTAATTTTGGCTCTGAGCCTTGAAAACAAACTCAAATAGTCAATAGTAACAGCTGGTCTGGGAGTCCTGTGTTAGCAAAGTGGAGTGTGCTGTGCCCTTGGGGAATCCAGCCACCGGCGGAGCCCTCACCAAAGGTGAGACTGACTGCCAGGAACTCAGCCCATGGCAGAAGATTTGGCCTGGGTGGGTGCACAAGGCAGATTCTCCCTCTTTAAAATCAGTATCTGCCTGTGATTTTGAGGTTTCCATTGCTAGCAACCGTCTCTAAAATGTCAGTTCTCTGTTACTTGAGAGCATATGTCTGAATTTTGAGTCTCACCCTTTCCCATGTGATTTGCAGAGAAGATTTTGCCAACCTGTGCTTGTGTTTTTTTTTTCTGGCAGTTATTCCTTGCTCCATGCTTCCAGAAAGACGTTCAGTAATGTCAAAGTCAGCATTTCAAGCCAGTGGACTCCATCCTGCCTAAACAGCACAACCTTTGAGCTCCAGCCAAATGAGGTAATTAGCAGGTGCTAAGAAAGATGAGTAATTTCCAGTGTGCTTGGATTGTGGTGCTGAAGAGGCACTTTTATTTCTTTCTGTCAGGGTTGCTGTGTGGGAACTTCAGGTTTCTGAACTGTAGTTTTCTGGATCACCAGCTGGTGTTGAAATCTTTCCTAATGGTTCCCAGAAAGAAATTTGTTAGGAAGCTGGTGTTCTGATGGAGATTGGGATACCCTCCCTGCTGATATATAGCCAGCAGAACAGAGAAGGTAAGGGAGGGGGAAGGAGAGGTCCTGCTTTGACATGCCAGAGGCAATAGAAGAGAGCAGTGAATGGGATTACAGTGCTTTAACATCCCGTCTCTGGCTTTCTGGTGCTGGTGACCATACCGTGATTTTACTAGATCTGTACTTTTCAGTTTTACAGATTTGTAAGTCCTCTAGGAGTTTATAGTGAATTTAAACCTAGTGGCAGGAGATTTTATTCTCTTATCTTTCTAAGACACTTAGTAGCTTGTGGAACTCCAGGAATCTGTTGAAAGTTGAGATCGACTGCTATAAGTAGGTGTTGGTGGCTTCAAGTGGCAAATGTTTTTCAAGGGCTTTATTAGTTTTCTTTGACACATGAGACTTAAGCAGAAGCTGTGTTCCTTGGCCATATCAAAGTTAAGTCTCTTAAACTAAGCAGATGTGTAATTGGTGCTGTCAGTATAGGATGTTCCTCTGGGGAGACAGAATCAAAGTAAAACAATGACAGTAGTTGAGTTAATTGCATATGTAGGCCAGGTTTGGATTGTTTGCTTGTTTTTTCTAATGGGGATAAAGTGTGGGGGAAGCATGGTCCTAACAAACTTTATTCATTTTTCAAGTCATCCTCAAAGCTTGCTTCTTTTCAGTGCTGTCTCTAATGCTAGTTTGGGGACAATTGAACCTTTTCCTTTGTTTGATCATACTGAATATATGTTAACACAAAAATGAAAGAATTAGCAACTGAAGTTCATTGTGCATAGTTTCTTTCTGGTCTGTTTCTTCCCTGCCTTCCTTTTGTGTTCTCACTTCTTTTCTGTTTATGGTCTGTTATGCCTTATTATGGTGGCTGCCACAAAGACTCTAAGGGAATTATTCATTTAGAGAAGACAGATATCTACAGAAGAGGCACTGCACATAAAACAGAACATGCCTTTATTGTATTATTTATTAAGATACTCATCAGTGTTTGCATGTAAGAAACTGTCTAACAGTTGTGTGCTTGTTAGAAGAAGAGTTTGTTTTCCAGTCATTTGTCTTGATCCAGGTGGAAATTGCATTTCTCACTTGGCTTGCTATTATGTTATTTAGAAGTGAAACAAAATGACAGTGGGCATTTTCTGCAGTGAATAATGTGAGAAATGTTCTTAATTCTTTAATTAAACTGTTGGAAGAATAGGAGGTTGCTGGAGCCAGATGCTCTTCTGCTTTGGAGTTGGGGTTTGTATCAAAAGGAATGTAATGAGCTGTGCTTCTCCCTGTTTACCTGTTACAATTTTCTCTCTGTAGCTATGGAACAGCAACCATCTATTTCCAAATGCAGACGAAGCAACTCTGTTCTTGGGAACATTGGACACTATTTTTTTGTTTTCCTATGCTGTGGTGAGTAAAACTAACCCAATGCTGCTGAGCTTTGGTTAAATCTGATGCACCTACGTTTGGACAGGACCTTCCTGGACTTGCCTAGCACTAATGCAGTTAAAAAGCTTGGTTCAGGAGCAGTTTTTAAAATTTGATTGTGTTCGTTCTGTCTATGCCTGTGTCCCTTATGAACGTGGTGGTTGACAAGTGCAAGAGAAATAGTGTCACTTCAACATTCCTTATACCCCTTTCATGAGTGAGTAGGAGGGGGTAGTTCGAGCTCTCCAAAAACTCTGTTGAAATTTTTAAACATAAGAAATTGAATGAACAACTTAGGAAAGGCAGCTCTCTTCAAATACCTGAAAGGTGATTGCAGCGAGAGTGGAGTTGGTCACCTGTCAGTGGTGACAGGTGACAGGATGAGGGGAAATGGCCTCAAATTGCACCAGGGGAGGTTTAGGTTGATATCAGGAAAAACTTTGTTACAGAGAGGGTTGTAAAGCACTGGAATAGGCTCCCCAGGGAGGTGGTTGAGTCACCATCCCTGGATGTGTTTAAAAACCATTTGGATGTGGTGCTCAGAGACATGATTTAGTGGTAGTTGTTAGAGTTATGGTTAGGGGTTAGTATGGTTGGATTGCGGTTGGACTTGATGATCTTTAAGGTCTTTTCCAACCTGAGCAATTCTATGATTTTTGGTGGCAGAAGAAGTGGTTAGAACCAACCTGTAAGCTGATATAAGAACATTTGGATCAGCTTGCCCCTTCTACTTCATTTTAATTCTTGCAGATCACAAGTGCTCATTTTTGTGGATTTATTTGTTGTTGTGTTTTGTTCTCAGGGTCTCTTTGTGAGTGGCATTGTTGGAGACCGCCTGAATTTACGTTGGGTCTTGTCTTTTGGCATGTGTTCATCTGCTCTGGTGGTAAGTCAGAACGTACTGGTGTGATTTAGAAATACCTCTGTTAGGGGATCTGGATAGGGATCTAATTTTGGAGAAGAGATTATTTCTGTGTGAACCTTGCCTTGAGCTGTAGCTGTACCTCAGTGGTCTCAGTGCACTTACTGGATGACTCAGCTCTTCCTGAAATATCTATTTATGGATACTGTGTCAGAAGGAATTTCCTATGTTTGAGGCACTGTCTGGAGACTCGATGAATAGCTTTTGTACAAGATCAGTGTGTTTGGACTTTTGGGGACCACCTGGTATTATAACGGTATTCCAAACGCATGGATGTTGGCATCATTTTTTTTGCCTGCAAATACAATTCTCGCTGCCGTCCTTAAAGGGCATGCTAACAGTACTAAGCATTCATCTGCTTATTTTGTAATTGGCAACAGGGTGTACATTGGAAATGACTGCATAAAACATCTTTGAGTTCAATCCACTGCAGATGAGCGTGCATCAGTTTTATCTCTTTGTGGTTTTCTAGCAACTGAAGCAACGTAAGCCGTGTAGAGTGCTTTTGATTTACCCATCGGCTATGAAGCCCTCTGTGGGCCGTTGCATTTTGCAAGCACATGATCACAGGCAGACATGCATCCAACACAGCGTGTTTATTTTGGCTAGTTTGGATTAGGGCTTGTGGCAGTTTGAAACCTGGCTGTAATATTTATGTTAATTTTTGCAAAGATGAAGAGCTACTGGAGGCTTTGTGTTTGCGTGGAGACCTGTGGTTTCAGATGGCAGTACAGTAATAAATCAAGAGGCCAATGGATTTTTTAGCATTGTTATTGAAAGTATTTGTCTCCTTCTTTGGCTATGACTGAGTTGTTTACAAAAATAAGTCTTTTGGAGTGGAAGTGCTGAAAAGATGTTTTTCACTCCTGAGCTGTTTGGGTTCCAGAGTTGGTGCTCTGGTGGCTCAGCAGAGGGTGCTGTTAGCTCTGAGCCATTTCTCAAACAATATCACGCCTGCCTCTGGCCTGGGCTCTGCCAAGAGCCTTTTCCCTGAAATGCCTTTACTTTTCACTCTCAGCTTCCAAGAGGAGCCCTCATGGTTTCTTTCCTGTTTTATTACCGTCTCTTACTAATTCTACTTATTCTTCCCTAGGTATTCTTCTTTGGCACACTCACAGAGTGGTTGCATTTCTACAACAAGTGGTTCTACTGCTGTCTCTGGGTTGTGAATGGCTTGCTGCAGTCCACTGGTTGGCCCTGTGTGGTTGCTGTCATGGGCAATTGGTTTGGAAAAGCTGGGTAAGCTGAAATTTTTACAGTGACTCACTTCTCTGACCTGCTGAGTAGCTGGCTGAGCTGGAAGTCTCAAACCAAAAAGGCACAACTCTGTTTTGCCAACACAACTCTCTTTTGCCAACATTTCAGTCAGAATTAAAGTTGTGTGAGATGCCTTGCTTTCTTCTGTTATCTCTTCTGGAGCCATGGAACAGTTTGGTATGAACACGTTTGGGTGTTCTGAAGACACAAGGTCAAACTTGAAAAGTTTTGTAGTGCAAAGTGGCTGAATTCAGTTTGTCTTGACACTGGATTACCTGGTTCTGACCACTTATTGCTAAAGAGTTCATGTGGAGAGTGACTTATCTGAGTGTTGAGTCTGTCACTGGGAGATACTTGCAGCCATAGCTTGTAAGCCAGTTTCTCTCTGCTGTAATACGAGTGTTTCAGGACAGAACATTTCTTGCTTATTTATTTGGTGCCCCCAAGTTGCTCTGTGGTTTTTTTTTTGTTTGTTTGTTTTTTTGCTTTAAGAGACCTTTGATTCTCTTTGGAGCGGGTGAGAGAATGTTGTAACTTTATAAGTAAATTAAAGTTCATTTTAATGTTGTTTGTCTGTCTTGCTCCTAATATCACCTCTCCTGCATCCTCCCCTCCAAATTCTCTTCCATTTCTGCAGGAGAGGTTTTGTGTTTGGCCTCTGGAGTGCCTGTGCATCTGTGGGAAATATCCTTGGGGCGTTCCTTGCCTCCTGCGTTCTCAAGTATGGCTACGAGGTAGGTATTGCTGTCTGGCTTCTAGCTAGGCCTGCATGTCTGATTGGGTTATGCAGAGTCAGTTTCTCGTCTTGAAAAATAATAGGAATATTTTTCTTCTTATCTGAACATCCAGTTTCATCTTCTGTACTTCTGCGGTAGGAAGCAGGGGGCAGAACAGAATGTTATTCCTCTCCTAACCCTTCAGACTTGGGAGGAATGAACTTGAGACTTCTTGGCAATGTGGTTGGTGTTTTTGAAAAGCCTTAATGCTGTAGTGTATTCTCTTCTGATCCAAGTGGCTTAAAATACTCTTTGAATCACATCCATCGCAGGTTCTCACTAAAGTGAGTTCATTGCTGCTGAATAGTGGTGTAGTTTTGACAGATACAGAGATACAGCTTCTTTCTGGGAAGAGGCCAGGTGTGCTTTATATTGCTGTAATATGCCAGGCAGGCAATTGAACGCAGGGAACCAAGGCATGTTGGAGCATTTTACCTGCACAGACAAACAGGGCTGACAAGCGAAACCTTACTGGGCACCAAGTAGTAGCCTTTCAATGCTTGTATGGAGATTGATGAGAAATTGGAGTCAGATTCTTTTCTGGGTTGTGCAGTAAGAGACGAAAAAACAGCGGCTATAAAGTGAATCAGGGAAGGTGTCAGTTGGAATTTGGAAAAACATTTCACTGTGAAATTAGTTAAGCACTGGAAGAGGCTCCCTGAGCCTGGGGAGTCTGCTTTTGGAGGGTTTTGGGACCTGATTGAACAGACTCCCCTGAGCAAGCTGGTCTGAATTTGGTGTTTGCCACTGCTTCAAGCCTACCAGTATAGCTAGGTCTGTGATTGTGTTGGGTGAGCTCCTTCCTCCATCGCCTAGATAGGACCAAATCTGTTCAGGAGATGCAGAGGTCACTTGTTTCCAAGTTTTATGGATGTAGTGTGAGTTGTTGTAGCTATATTTACTCTCTGATAAGGTCAGGGTGTAGAGAGATCCTCATTGATCAAAGAAGCCCATGTGACTGAAAGCCTTTTAAAAATAATATCTTTTTTATTTATCTTCAGTATGCCTTCTTGGTGACCGCCTCGGTCCAGTTTGCTGGAGGAGTAATCGTCTTCTGTGGGCTCCTGACTTCACCAAAGGAAGTGGGTAAGTAGCAGAGGGCTGTAGTATTTCAGTTCTTTCATGGGAAGTGGATTTGCAGCTTTCCATGTAGTACTAAAAGCACTTCTTGTTCTGACAGCACTAATCATCAGGATTCTTACAAAATGGTGCTGCAATTTAATATCGAAAATGCTCTTACAAAATCACACTAAATGTCATTAAGCATCATCTGTATAGAGTCTGGATATTTTTAAAAAACAAGATATAACAGCCTACCTCTAATCCTTCCGTTTAGGATATGCCTAATTTTGAGTTTTTGTTCACCAGGAAAACCAACAGTTTTTTAAGAAACAGTAAGCAAACTGGTAGTGGGCTACTGTAGGAAAAAGAACTGTGGCAAGCCTTAGGTGTACGTTAGGAAGGGAAAGTGCTTTCAGTATGTAGGCTTCCAGCAGCCAGTTAAACAGCTCTCAGGCAGGATATAGTCTTTCTTCAAGAAGATGGTAGACAATCCAAAGTATAACAGGAAAACAGAATCTTCAGGCTTTGACAGGGACATGGAGGAGGTTTCCCAGCTGCCTGTAATGGCTATGAAGTTGGTAGCACTGAAAGAGTCTGCATAAAAGTGTTCAGCAGTCCTGAAAGCTCAGTGCAGTTCCTAAGCACTCCATTCCAGAGGAGGCATTAACAGGCAGCAGCTGTCAGAGTAGGTGATGGTACACTCAGCCTCCATGCACAGTGGAGGTGGTAACCAGGAGCCAGGTGAAAGGATCCCAACCACCAAGTAAAGAAGGAAATTTGGCACTAATTTGATGTATCTTCAAACTAATGGCCAGACACTCAGAGCAGACAGAGTCAACAGCAAGATCAAACAGAATACTTTCAAGAGTGCTAGAAGACAAAGGCTAGAACCTGCTGACATTGCAGAGCACCATCTAGAAATGTTTCTAAGCCAAAGGAGGATGGAGGTATGGAAGATCAAGGGAACTTCTTCAAAGAGAGAACTGCTTAAAAGAACAGCGTGTAGCTTTAAACTGGGGAGAGGGTGAACAGTCTGTGGTCCATTGTTCCTGTTACATATCCCTTGTATAACTTAGGCCTTCCTGAGCTTGGAGCAGATGAAGAAGGCAGTGTTGAGGAAGATGCCAACAGACCTTTAATGGGCGATGATGATGCAGATGACGATGATGGCAGTTACTCTATTCAAGCAGCTGATACTGACAGCCAGCCAAAGGCCATCGGCTTTCTCCAGGCTTGTTGTCTTCCAGGTGTAGTACCGGTGAGAACACGGATTCTTGAGTGGGATCTGACTTCTTATTTTTTAAATATAATTGTGGCTTTTTATGTTGTCTGCTCTTGTTGATGTGATCGTTGGTTTATTGATTGTGTGTTTCAGTTGCCAACATTTGATGGCTTATCCTGTTAAAATCTTGGGATTGGGGCAATTATCTCTGTGTGCGCGCATTGTAATATTGTCCTGATATGGGGTTGCATGTTGCTCTTCCCATTGGACTCCTGCTTCATTTAGTGAACGTGGTGAGCCAACTAGTGCTGTGGAAATCCTGCCCTTTTTGCTGGTGAATTTAGAAGGGAGGCAATGAGTAAAGCTACCTTTCTTGCTGAGGTAACTGCCCTGCCCCGAGAAGTTGAATTCTTACTGCTAGCAGAGCATTACACTAAACTCTGTGATGCTGATATGACTGTGCTTTTTTTAGTTGCTTTGGAACAGAAGGTTGGCCTGAAAAAGCCTTACTCAATGTGATGGTGATGTAATGAGCTAAAGTAGGTATTTTTAAAAAGATGACTGGAAACAAGGCATGGTGATGCAATTTCCCCATGTCCTCATCCTGTCCCCTGCATGAAGACTTGTACTTCTGCATCAGCAGTACTGCCCAATTCATGAATTTGATCCAGTTACAAAAATTAAACAGCCATTAAAAGTAATCTTAGTTTTCTGCGCAGGTGGACTCTGTACCTTCTGAATACTAGAGTCAATACAATGAAGTGGGTAGAGTGGCTGACTCAGTAATAAGCGTGAACCACTTGGATTTGATCATGCAGTAGAACTACTGAAAGAGTGATATTGTCAGGTACCCTGACAAGGGTACCCTGACCTTAAGGGGCCAAGCAGTTGGCTGTTGCGATTAAGGCAACACAAGATCTAGAAGGACTGAGTGGATGGATATCAGTGTTTATATAGCCATGGTTCCATTGGTAAGACTTTGACTGAGGGATGGCAAAAGAAAATGTAGTCCTCTCGAGTTCCTGCCTAATATGGCTGAATGCCATAGAAACTGAGGCTTGATTTTGGTGGTGCTAAGAATGGGATGGTAGAAAAAGAACCTTTATTTCTTAGCAATGGTTTTCCATTACCAGAACATAAGGAAGTACTCTACAACTGATGTTGCTTCTGTGCTTGGGATTTTGAGAGCACGTCCTATGTGTTAACCCAGCAATGCAAACACCTCTGAGTCTGAGTTTTATCTTATGTCAGATCAGTGAGTGAGAAAACAGATATGAGAGAACCTCCAGAGATCTGTTAAAATCCTACAAAGATTTCATTTGCTTTTCTGTAGTTCCTTTCTTCTTCTTCTGAGTCATGTGGTTGGAAGAGTTATAGCATAGACAGCTTTTGTCTTGGACCTCCAGAAATTCCATGTTGAATTGGTCAATCTGTTTGACAATTTCTAAAGCATGTGGTAATAAATACCTCTGTACAGCGTGATTCTTCACAGTCGGAGACAGAACTCTAACGTCTCTGTCTCATACATATGTGGTAAAAGTTAGTTTGTGTCCTATAAAAGAGCAGAGCATTACACTAAACTCTGTGATGCTGATTTGATAATGAGAAGAGAATTTCAGAAGTGCTGATTTTGTGTCAGAACAATCTGCTTTTTAACAATCGAGCACATATGTTCTCAAAAGCTGTGATCCGAGCAGGTGATTTTTTTCCACCTTCATCCTCACTTACCTCTTCAAATGTGGATCCCTTAAACTGCTGTGTCAGTGTGTATCAGGAGGCGTTACAGAAATAGTGTGCCTCATCCTGCTGCGTGCTGGGCCAGTGATCCCAGAGAAAGATCCTGTTCCACGTAGGAAAGATCTACAGAATGAGATTTCCTGTTGGCTAAGGAGAAGTTGAGCTCAGCAGCCAAAAGCAAAAGCTTCTCTCAGCTGCTGCGTGTGAAGGCTTAGCTTTGGCCAAACCTTTCCTGGAATAAACCTGTCCTGGAATACTCGCCTGGTGGTTATGAATGAAACTTTATCTCTCCTGGTGCTGTAGGCAGGTGAGTCTTCTGAAGAAGAAAAAGTAGCACAGAGGAACTACTTCACATAAGTTTGCTCAGCATTATGTGCAGATGGCTAAATTTCAAGCTTGTTTTGTGTCAGATGGTTAATTTCCCTCTCCTTAGAAGGCAAATTAAATATTGAATTTCCCTTTTTTTTTTTTTTTTTCTTTTTCTTTTTTTTTAAGGCTTGTGTCAGTTCCTCTCAAGATTGCACTGGAAGCATTTTAACCCATTGCATTTAGTGAAAAGAAAATAACCTTCTTGACAGTGATTTTTGAGTTCCCGGGTTCCCTTTGATGTTCAGCATTAAGCTTTCATGATGCTGTCTTCTTATATGAAATGCAGAAGCACTTCCCCTGAAAGCTTCTGCTAGGTACAGAGCTTTATGGGAAGAAGCGAAATGCTTTTTACTTTTCTCAAGTGCTAACTGCTTTCTGGCCCACTCTTTGTTCCAGTATTCTTTGGCCTATGCCTGCCTGAAGCTGGTGAATTACTCATTCTTCTTCTGGCTGCCCTTCTACCTCAGCAACAACTTTGGATGGAAAGAAGCAGAAGCTGACCAGCTTTCCATCTGGTATGATGTGGGAGGAATCATAGGTGAGTGAGCAAGGGAATGGTGACGACATCTTCATCTGCCCTGATAGCGTTTGAAAATGAAAGGCAGCAAATGCAGCTCAGAGCAGTCACATTCATTGCAATCTAGCTGTTTGATGAATATCTAAATAGGCTTCTTATGTATGTGTGTGCTTGGCCATTTTATAAAATGCAGAGTATATTAGCCTCCCAGATTGTTCACATATGATTTAGAGGATGCTATTGTATTCTTGGACACTACCCCCAGTAGGTATTTTTCTTTACTCTCTCAGACTTCCTGAAAAGTGCCAGGCACAAAAACAGCATCCCAACTGCTTGCTGCTTCCTTTCTGACAGGAACCCTCGAAGGAGAGGTGAGCTCTGGGCTGTGAAGTGCTGTACTATACCTTCTGTCCTGTATTTATAAGAACAGACTCAGCACAAAGCTCAGTAGAGCAGGTACAGCTCTGTTATCTTCAGTGAAATAAAATTGAATGTTTTTTTTTCTGCTGACTGCAAAATCTACCTCTAGCCCTCCAGAATAAAGAACCTACCGTCTTTGTGATTAGACTTCCACACTCCTGTGTTCAATTTCTTGCTTTATTACCTAGTCCAGTTTGCTTTCCTAGAGCATACATCCTCATTTGGGTCTTTTCAGTGTCAGTTTTCTGCCTCTGTGGCCTTCTCTAAATTAAGCTTTCTCAAACACTGTAGTTCTTACCAGCGTAGCAGTTCCTATGGAGGCAGTGGTGATGCATAAGGTGATTTGTGTCAGCTATCAGCATTTGTTGCAATTAGCTGCCTCTACCCTAAGTAGGTGAGACAGCAGGGAACGTGAGCCCCCTGGGTGCTTAATACTTTCCCTGTGAAAAAGAACTGCACTTCCACTTAAGGGAACCAGCCACGATGCTCACGTTCAGAGCTGTGTTTGCTGCTATAGGGAAAGGAAAAGGAAAGCAGGAACACTGGCTAGTTGGGTGCCTGAGGGGGAAGAAAAAAAGTAAGAAATTCTTGAGAAAGCAGCATGAGTAGTTTTGCCTGCTGTTTTTGGGCCACTTAGGTGTACCGTTGTTTCTGTGTCTGAGGTGTAAGGGCAGGAGGCATACCTTTCTGGATTGTAGAGAAAATGCACATTAATCAGAAGGCAAGAGACCACTGCACTCAGTGAAACAACTTGGTTTTGTTCAAGTGTTAGCATCCTAAGCCTGAAGATGATCTATGTTTTTACAGGTGGAACTATCCAGGGCTTGATTTCTGATGTGCTACAAAAGAGAGCCCCAGTGCTAGCAATCAGCCTGCTCTTTGCTGTAGGCTCTCTCTTTGGATACAGCCGTGAGTATGGTTTGTTTGCGTAGTGATCAGACTTTCATTTGGTGCTTCTTAGAGAAAGACAGGGTGCACTCTGTCTAATTATGTTTTCTGCTCTTGAAGCTTCTTCTCAACCAGGATGGTGCCTTTTGGTGTATTTTACTTCATGTGTGGCACTGCATAGGAAGAAATCCATTATCTGATTAATGAGATGGAAAAGAATTTTCTGAGTGGTTGGATTTCCCTTTGCTGACAAGTTGTGGTACTAATCCCTCTTTAGTGTCAGTGAGGTTTCTGGCATTGTCGCTGTATCAAAACCACAAGTGGCAGAGCAGGAAATGTGAGGCATGTTTCTGTAGTAAGAGGAAAGAGAATTTGGGAAGATCTGTGCTGACGAACATATATATGTATATACTACCAAAAGGTAGAAACTCTTAGGCTTTACCTCTTACTTTTCTGAAAGTGCTAAAATCAGAGTTCCTGCCTCCTCTATAGTAGATCCATCTCTTGGTGGCTGGCTATTAGAAAAACTCTGTCAGGAAAATTGATATAGGCAGATCTCATTTCAGTGAAACATCTGTGAAGCTCTTCTAAGAGCATTGGGTTTGTACCTTGAGATGTATTCTTCAGTGGTTCCAGAGTGCTTTGATTCACTTTTATGTCATTTCATTCCTTTGTATTTTCCTCTAAAATGAAATGGCATTGCAGGCCAGCTTTTATAGAGCACTTTGAGTCTGTGGACGAAAATCACTGCCAGAACTGGACATGACCTGTTTCAGAGGCATGCTGGCTTACTTAAATGGTCTCAAATTAAAGGCAGTGATGTATAACTATTAGATAGCAAAGATCGGTGGAGTTTTGCCAGAACTTTTGCTACCTCATTACTGTCAAAAGTGAGTTGGAAGCAAATACAGTGTTACTGCTGAGGAAGTTTGAAGCTTGTGCTAGATAGCAGAGCAGCCCAAAGTCCAGGTGTCTGGTACTCAACTCAGAAAGTACAGTTGAGCAAGATATGCAGAAGTCTCAGACTTGCAACACAGAGTTATTGCAGAGGTAATTACGTTTCCAGCAGCCAAACTGAGGGAAATGTGTGTTGCATGTAAGAACAATAATGGACTGAGGATATATCAACAGGGCTGCAGCTTGTCTTACAGATGGTGACTTTATCGTGTGGGGGCCCAAAGTTGTGGTAGTAAGTAACAAATTCAGATAATGCCTGGAACTGAGGTTTTGGGGAAAAGAATGTCTGAGAAGCACCGAGGAACGGTGATGGAAAAGCAGCTGCATGTACCTAATAGTGCTGTTCCTGTAAAGCATAAATAAATGATGTTCTCAAGTTCATTTGTTTTACTTAAGACTTAACCTTTCTTTCTCCTTCAGGTTCTCCTAATAGCAAACCTATCAATGCTGTGATCATGACAATTACAGGTATTGTCTAAAATGCCACTGTTATGCCAAAAGACATTGTTACACATTTATAATGTATGTATATATACATTGTGGAAAAATCAGGCTTAAGTAGTGGTAATGCATTTGTTTGTGCTATCATCTCTACTAGCTTTGTAGGAAGAATAAAATATGAGGCCCAAATTATGTTACTTTTGGAATATACCTGTAGAAAAATAGCCTAACAGAGGGAAGTATGGAATATATACTACATGGAAGAGTGGATTGGAACTATAGCAGCCTGCCTTGGCTCAGTATGATTGAGCTGGATTTCTACCAAAATATCTGGCAGTGAACTGCAGTTCAGCTTTGAGGGTGTTTGCCAGGACCCCGAATGCCCTGTGTTCTGTGAAGGGTCATGAGTATTTTGTGCACCAGATGCATGATGTTGTGTTATGGAATTAAGATCAGCCTGCATGAATAGAGCCTTTCTTTTCAAACACTCCTACTCAGAACTTGCTGTCCCATGGAGATTTTTTCCTCCATCTTTCCACCAACCCTTGGATGATGAGGCTGTAGCGTGGGAGACATACCTGTGCTGTGTGCACTTCATGTTGAGGGTTTGTATATGCACACTGTTAAACAGTAGCTTTTTCAATCTGTTGCATCCCGACTCCTTGCAGTGTGCCACATCTGATTGCCTAGCTTGTGCCGTTGAATGAAGATGTGCTTGCTGACGATTTGTGTGTGCATACTCCAGGTGTATCAGAACGGTAGTCCTAATCTGTGAGGGTCAACTTCTACCTGAAGTTAGTCTGTGATCACTGGTCCTAGAATTAATCCTTCTCCCGAGCTGTGCCTATTGGAATCTGTGTTTTGAAGATGTTCTGTTGAGAATCTGTTTCCTCACTTGATTTGCACCAAGGCTATTTTCTTGGCTATTTCAGGATTTTTCATTGGTGGCCCTTCTAACATGATCAGTTCTGCAATTTCTGCTGACCTGGGGCGTCAAGATTTGGTGAGAGGCAGCAGTGAGGCTCTGGCAACGGTCACGGGGATTGTGGATGGTACTGGCAGCATTGGTGCTGCAGTGGGCCAGGTGAGGCTACAGAGGAAAACGAGCACTGGGAATGAGGCGGAGGGTCTGTTGTGGTTACAGATGCTAGCTCACTCCTCTGTGCATGGGGTGTGGGGGTACGTGTGTATGTATGGTATCTGTTTAACAAACAGACATGAGAATCTGTTCTACGATCCAGTGGTTGAAGTTTAACTAAGAACCAGACTATTTCTAGCCCTGTCGTTATAGCAGTTTAATAAATCCAGTGAGTCTGAGACATTCATACCCTAAACTGGAAAAAGCAAGAAAAGGTCAGCTTCACAAAGAGGGAGAATAAAATGTTTTGAAGTTTGTTTGGGATTTTTGCTCAAAGGTAATAGCAAAATCTTTGCTTACAGAAAACTTTATCTACAGGACTGAGGAAAATTAGAACACCCGTTATGAATGTTACAGTGTTTACAAAGCAATTTCACTTTTGCTCTTATTTGTGGTTCCCCTTTTTATTTGCAGATGTCTCTTACACCCCGTAAATCTGGCACCACTTACTTTGATAGTCCTTACAGTCCGCTGCCAGGGGCCTGAAGAGCAGACTGCTGCAGAAGAGGAAGCAGACAGGGTGCCCACTGGGGGCATTTTTACTTCTCAAATACAAGCGTTAACTTTGTGGGAGAGTACAGTGGTGCTTTGGGACGGGAGGACTTAGCAGGAGGGTCGGAGCCAGTTCTATTCCAGGCATTCTGTAGTGCTGGTGAAATACCAATGGTTTAGGCAAGGTGTGCAAGTTTCTTTTCTCTGAAGGGATTTGGATTTGTACTTGTCATTTATTGCCGGATGAATCGTTCTGTCTCATAGGAAGGATGCCACTTAGCTCCATTAAGCATGGAAAATTACAAGTGCCTGGTGGGCGTATTAAAGTGCACTGCTGCACTCAGTTTTCTTACTACATTGTCTTCAGTGTTTCTGTCTTCCCCCACACATACCATTGGAACTTACGTCGTCATCAAAATTGGGCCTTTAGTTCTGAAAAATCCCACCTGCCTCCCATTCTAACATGGCGTTTATTTCAGCAGAGACAAGCATGATGTCATTGTAGGGGTGTGTGAGTAACAGCAAACGCACAGTGAACGTGTTGGAAACTCACATCCTGCTTTGTGCTAATATGTGGTGAAGAAGGGAAGCCCTCGTGCAGCAATTGAGTATAAATCTGCTAATAGGAAATACATTTTCTTTTACACACTGTATAGTCCTGTAGAAGAAGGATGCAGCTCAGAACAGACTGTAGTCTCAAGTGCCTCGCCTCTGATGAAGAGTTAAGTAGTTAGTAGTTGCACAGCTCTTAAAAATGTGTCCTGTCTAATTTATAAGCCATTCTAGAGCTTTTAGCTCTTCTGAGAGTACTTACATCCACTTATGTCCTGGTGTTCTGTGCAAAAACCCTGTATTCAGCGGAGTCAATTTGTCACCCTTGAAGCTGTAGTTCATTTCTGTCTCTGTGCTGCTGTGAGTTACTGTAAAGCTTCAGGATGATGTCTCTGCTTTGCTGAGATGGGATTTTACACAGAAAGGCTGCTGTCCTGAGTCATCTATCTTGACAGGAAAAGATCAGCTGGAAGGTTTTGTGATCAGCTCTTTATGGCGTGTTAACAGCCCACAAATTCTGAAAGAGTGATGTCTGAATGTCATGCTTATCTTCCCAATTTGAATCATTTTCTCCTCTTCTGTTTCAGTATCTAGTGTCTTTGATCCAAGAGAACCTGGGATGGATGTGGGTTTTCTATTTTTTCATTCTTATGGTAAGAGAGCCCCCCTTTTTTATTCAATTTGCAATGGAAAGTTTTTATGAGAACTGAAACATGGTGACCTAGACCTGCAGTGTACTTCTGTAGTAGCTGCAGGCTCTGATGCAGTTATCAGAATGGTCCGTGGTGTGCCTTTGCCTCAGGGTGTGTAAATTAGCTGGGTTCATTCTGTATCCTTTAAAGTCACATTGCTCAACAGGACTGGGGATTTTGGCAGACGTACAAAAATACTTTCCTAAAAATACCTGTATGCATTTCCCAAAGTTCGTTCTGTCTGTCTGACTTCCAAGGCAGGCCACTTTCCTCATTCATCTCCACACTATGTAATTCCTAATGTTTTCAGAGAGCTGCTCGTTTGTCAGCCCTTGAAGGTTAGTGAGACAAGCGATGAGGGTCTTGAAACTAAAATGAAAACGCCTTGTCCTGATACAGCACCGGGAGAGGGGACGGCTCAAACCCTGATCTCCTCAGCATTGCCGCAGTGTTGAACACTGTTCGTTTCCTACTGGAAGTGCCAGGGATTGTCTCTGCATCTCTGCTGACAGTGGAAGTTGATGGATAACTAGCAGAGAAAGCTGGGAGGAAGGCTGTTGAGGAGGTGAAGGGCTCAGCTTCTTCCTGGGAAAAATCTTGATAGCTGGTTGTAACAACCTCCTTGCAAACTCAGGCACTTTGCTGCGCATCTTGCTGTAGTGACTTTTAGCCCAAATCTCTCAGTAGAGCCCTTCAGCACTCTCTGGATTGCAGGATGGCTGCAGCTATTGTTGCTCTGTGCTGATTGTCCTGGATATGCTTCTTTCCACAGACGAGTTCAACCATCCTGTTCATTTCACCATTAATAGTGAGGGAAGTCAGACTGCTTCTGCACGAGCGGCGCCTGCGGATGCTGGCTGAGTGACTTCTTCTTTCATCCAGAAGGACTGCTGTCTGGACCTGATGGCTGAAACACTAATCAGATCCCTGGGAGACTTGTTGGTTACACCTTCCAGGTTTGGACTAGTTCAAAATGGCTCTGTGAGCTGCGCTTCACCTGCCTTTGCGAACTCAGTATCACAATACCTAATACCTGTCCTGAGACCATCCGCATCATGGAGCTGCTGCTCAGAGCTGGGCAATCCGCAGGTCTGGTGGGTTGTCCCAGCTGACCAGGCTTCTCCGTGCCAGCAGTCACTTTGGGGTCTGCTGTTGGGTGCTCTCACTGCTATTCCCTTATTTATTTCTAGATGTCCTGACTACACGTCAGGCGGTTAAAACTGACATTAGAGAGGCTGTCTGGCAATGAATTTTGATGCTTTGTTGTGCTGGTGAAAGCATACAGTGTATTTCATGGGTAGTCTCAATTTACAATCACTGTAGTTTTTAGGAAGGGCAAAAATATTTGGAAATTCGTGCTGTCCACTTGTTTCAAAAATCTTGTTGCTAAATCTCTGCACAGACAGACCTCTGTTGTCCCTGGCTAATACTGTCTCATATTCCTGCAGATTTGCATGGAGAGGTTAACTCCATATTTTATTTTATTTTTTAGCATTTTTTATTAATAATATTACTACTAATCTCTGGGAAATGTGATTTTGTTTTTTAAATATTTAAGCAGACAAATAGTGTGCAATATTTAGGTAATATTTTTACAGTGATCGCTGAGAGAAAGCCTTAACAGATCCTTTGCCTCTAAAGGAACTTTCAACGGCTTTGGGGATCAGCAATGGGACACAAATACTTTCACTACCAGCTTGTGTTTTGTACTTTGATCAGTACTGACCAAAATGGGATTGTGCAGTGCCCCTCTGAAGGAAGTGAGTGTCGCTGATTGTGTCCTTATGGGGCAACTACTTTCAACTCCAGCAAGGGATAAATTGGATGAATTTAAGGGACCTGGCTGCTCTCAGAAAGGGCTTCCAGACAGGGACTGAAGCATCCTCATGGAGCAGTACCAAGAAGCAAATGCAGCTGTCTCTCCTGTGCTCCCCTCCATGTGGCTGCTTAGGGGAGCTTATACTCCAGGGTTCTGAAGTTGAGTTGTAGTTGGAGTTTAGATGCAAGTGAGCTCTAAAATCATGTGGCTGCACTTAGGAGGAGAGAATTTGAGCATTTTGCAGTACTGCAGCCAGCAGGATGGCTGACTGACACCTCTGACTTCTGATGGTGATATTCATGGGATCACTGAATAAGTTCTCAACAAATTGTCTTCTACTTTTGCCTTGGGACGTTTGTGTGGTAAATATGTGTTAACCAGCAGAACTTTGATCAAACACTCAACCTAACTGGATGGTGATGCCATGTGGGGGCCAGGGGCAGGAAAATTCTTGAAACTGAAAAGTGGGAACTGTTTTTAATGGGAAAATTGCCTTTTTAACATTTACAGTGATTTGTGTTTGTTTTTTTTTTGTTTTGTTTTGTTTTTTTTTTAATTTATGAATGTCAATTTTAGTCACGTAATGATTGTAACGAGCGGAATGTGATTAGTGCCTTATGGTTTTACTGTATGGAATGGTTGCTGGGTGATTGCTGCTCTTGCAGCTCCAGGCACAGCTTTCCTAACATGGAAGCTCGGTGACTTCATTTTTATACTTCTTTTTAAAGTCTTTTTCTTTCCTGGTGGAGGTGATTGTTGCCTTCTTTGCTAATCCTCAAAAGGTGTTGGTGCTTGGGAAAATGATACCATTAATCTGACAGGGGACCTGAAATCCTGTTCTTGTCTATTCTCATTCCCATTCCAATTTTGCCTGTATAATTAGAGCAGGGGACCGAGAATCTATCATCAGGCTCTCACAATTATGCCCTGGGGTTGCTGTTCACGTCCCAAGCTACTCATTAGCTCCTGTACAAATAGAATCAAAACTCCCTGAAACCGAGTTCCAAAATTGATGGTGGCACCATTTGCCCCAGCCATGCTGTCTGAGACGCTTGGTTTCAAATTCCAGCCTGGATGGGCTCTCTGATCACTGCCTGGGAGCAAAATAAGCTGCGATGAAAGGTGGGGTGGGAAGGGGACGTCGCCGGGGGCGGGGGGTGGCAGCCCCTGGAACAAATGGTTTCCTGTAAACAGCTCTGTCCCCTTTCCAGAAGTGTCAGAAGTGCTGTGAGCAGGCACAAGCTGCCCTGCAGCTCACGTGTACGTGCGGTGCTGCACTGAGGCTCTGCCCTTAGCAAGGCCTTCCCTTGTCTTCAGCATTTTGGTTGCAGTTGTCATCCTGCCTTTGTGTCCTGTGTATTTCTTCAAGGTGCTCAGAAGGAAAGAAGTTTTCAATCTGATGGTGCCCAAACCGATCTCTCGCCAATAAACTCGCTTTGACTTGAGCTGACCTAAGCCGTGTGTGCGCTCTGTGCCACCCCTCTCAGCGCCGTGCTCCTTTTCCTTATTACAGGTGTGGATCCCACAGCTGCTGTGCACCCGGGTTGTCAGCCTCGCTGCTCACCTATGGTTCAGCAAAACCTCGCGGTCACATCCCCATGTACTGCGCTCTGACACTCCTTTTCTCAATCTTGTAAGCAGCTCTGTGAAATCCTCACAGCAGAGATGCTTATAATGATGTGCTTAATGGTTTTGAGTTTAAGTTCCAGCCTCTTTGCTCGTGGGTTGTTTATTTATTTTTTTCAATTATTTATTGATCAGGATGTAGAAGTCAGGTGTTCTTCCCTTGAAAAGAACCTTGCCATGTAGCAGCCGGCCCTGCTGTGCCTTCCCTTCCGTGGCTTGTTTCTTTACACACAAATCCACACCCACACTTAACTGCTTAAATGGACACAGTGGGGGATTGTGTAATTGTGTGTGTTTTATAGTTGACTGTAAATTCAGAGTTCAGCACAATACCCAGTTGCTGGGGGGGAAAGAAAAAAAAGCACACGCTTGCACATTCTGGTCGCTCAACCCCAATTGCCTCGGGGGGCTCTGAGACTGTTCTTCAAGAAAAGTAACTCTTCTATTTTACCCCTATTCTGTCTATTGATAGATTGGCTTAGAGATTTCAAACCTGCTCTGGAAGTACTTTAAGAAGTAGAGTTTTCCTTGAATTTGTATTGGAAACACCTATAGCAGCACCTACCATCATACCTGTGATCTTCAGAGCTTGATGTTGGGCAGTCGAAGCATGGGAATTGCATTAGGAAATGATCTCTGGACATCTCGCTGTAGCCCGGGATGTGACAACTGTCTGACCAAATCGGTTGTGAAGGAAAAGATACGCTTCAGCCCCCTGATACTTATCAGTAGCGAGGAAGGTCCTTGCAATAGGTATCATCCAAGTAACGCTTCCAAGTCCTGGTTTCCTCAGAAGTGTGGAACCAAATGGCAGTGTGCCTGTATGGTGGCAGTTATCACAGCAGTTATCTCCAGAGGAGGAGGAATAGGACTCCTGCCCTAAGAGCTGGACAGCCTCAGAGAGCACATATCTTTGTCCAGACCAAGCCCAAAGCAGCAGCAGCAGCATTCCCTTCTACTGGAAAGTGGGAAGAGAAGCAGGGGGGTGTTCTAAGAGTTGACTTTTTTCCTCCCTGACATAAAAGAACCTATTTTTGGAGAACCCCACTTCTTTCACAGGCAATTCAGGTATGTCTCAGGCATGCCACTGGTCAACTACTCTTGTGTACTTCTGCCTTCTATCCAACGGTAGCCAGAGTGCTAAACCAAGCCTGTATGCAATTTATCTATCTAAGCGTCAACTAAAAGTGCCTCGTGGAGCATGAGAGAAGCTTTGTGACCCTTTTGTTTGGCTTAAAATAACTGAAAGATAAAGAAGATTTCTGCCTGTGGTTATGGAAGTCCAGCTAAAGATGTTTAGGGCCATCCTGCCTTTTTTCTAAATGCTTTTAAATGGGCATTTGGCAACTGTTGGACTTGCAGGCTAACTGATGAAGTCTGCACTTAGGATACTAGTGTTCCTGCTCAGCTGTTAAGGACAGGGAATCCATCCACCAGCGACTCTTGTCCCTGCAGACCACAGAAGTAACAATATAATCCAGGGTATGCAAGTGAAATGATGGCAGATCAGGATAAGCTTACCCAGGTGTGCGCTA
The DNA here is from genome assembly GCA_035772895.1 of Perdix hodgsoniae. Classification (NCBI taxonomy): domain Eukaryota; kingdom Metazoa; phylum Chordata; class Aves; order Galliformes; family Phasianidae; genus Perdix; species Perdix hodgsoniae. The sequence goes on along the minus strand of JAPSGF010000038.1, from coordinate 1,994,340 downwards.
TTTCAATCTTCTTATAATGTAGTAAACAAAGTGCTGGGGAGTTGGGGTGGCTTGATTTCCCCAGCCCCTGGTTTCCAGCATGAATGCAGAGAAATCTTATACCTGGAGAACTACATACTCACTGTTTTCAGTTTGTCAAGTGGGACCACTTTCCAGAAACACCCTCATCTTCTCTGGAGAGCCTGGCTGAGAAAAGCAACTCAGGCTAACCAAGGCTGTGCTTTCCTGCAATAAATGCTAAAGGTGACAAATCAGTAAGATAATGGTTGTCCCTGCTGCTCAGCCAGGAGGGTGGGAGTATCAGAGACGCTCAGGTGGGACCACTGCCTGCACTCATGGGCTTGTATCAGCACTGGAGCATCTGGTGAGTGTGCAGTGTGTGCAGAGCTCATGGCTTCTGCTGGAGAAGTCATTTATCTGCTTTGTTTTGTTTCTGTTCACATCTGCTGTGGGCTCCTGGTGCTGTCAGGCCCCTTCTAAAAGCAGCATCTTGGCTGAGTGTGCTCAGGCAGTACCACGGCTGGCTTCAAGGGGGTCAGAGTAAGGTGTCAGGTGAATGTGGAGCCACTACACCAGCAGCTGGATGTCACCCCAGTTCTTTGAGTCTGGCCTCTGCTTCCAGTCAGGAAGCCCAGGTCACTTCATATGCCTGGTTCTGCTGTGCTTTGGCTGTGGTCTTGCTGTCAGCTGAGTGAGGATATTTGCCAGTCTTTTGCAAATCAACCATACTACCTCAGTTGTCTTCATTCTTTAGGCAAAAAGGCAGCAGGGGTTGCTTTAGGAGTTCTCTCATAAGACGAGGACTTGGTTTGCCAGGCTTGCTCTTTCCTTCCTACTTCCACTGCTTCACCCCAGGTTACCTGTTTATCCTCGAATGTGCAGGACCAGATTGCTCTCTCCAGTCCCCAGTCCATTTGCTTTGCTTCTGCCTTTGTGGCAGTTTGTCCCAACAACAAGGAAGGGAGCTGGTATTTTCTGTACTAACAAAGTGAGCATTGTTATGCAGTTGTGGAGTGGGTGGATGTGATTGCCGACAGACATATTCCTTCTGCTAGGGTGTGGATTAAAGCTCAAGGTGACTTTGTTCCTGCATAAATTCACTAACTTCCCCATGGGAACTGAAGGGGCAGGGGCGGGAGAGGAGAAGTATGATAAATGGAAGTGTCGGGAGGAAATGCACTCACGTAGCAAGTACTGCCAAAGCATAAATGCGTGCTCTGTGAGGAGCTTTCAACATAGCTTAAGGTAGCACTCCATGGATTAAACAAACAAACAAAAAATAGCCAATATTTAGCTGGAAATTTGCTCTGCAGGCCCCCGTTCCGGTGTAATTGCCTGGGTTAGGTGTCCAGGTGGCACAGCGAGAAGCAGTGTGGCTTGTTTGGGGTTAGGCAGGCATCGAGGAGCAGCCTTTGCTGCAGGCAGCAGCCTTGCTCTCCATCAGTTGGATCTGTTTGATGCTGAACACTCCGGCAGAGTGTTGAGTTGTCACTGCATTCTCTCTTGGAAGGATCCCATGGAAACAGTTACTTCCAGAGCTGTGACTTGGCCCTATCTGCAGCAAGGTGGGTATCGTTGCAGCAAATCACATCTTGGGACACTTCTCTGCCTTTGTTGCCATGGAATCTGTCTTCTGCAGCTTTGTCTTCGGTGAAAAAAGGGAAGTGTCATTACCTCCTGCTATGCATCCACCAAAATGTGCTGAGGTTGAGAGGGCCGTGGTCAGCCATGGAGCGTGTGGAGCAAATTGCTTGCACCGGTGACAAGGCTGGGAGGTCTTTTGTGTTGTTTTGTCTCAAATCTCATCACAGTTTACACATAGAATCATAGAATGGTTTGGGTAGAAAGGGACCTTTAGATCATATTGTTCCAGCTCCCTGCCATAGGACAGGGAGTTGGAACAATATGCCACAGGGACACCTCCCTCTAGATGAGGTTGCTCAAAGCCCCATCCAGCCTGGCCTTGAATGCTTCCACAGATGGAGCATCCACAACCTCTCTGGGCAACCTGTGCCAGTGTCTCACCACCCTCACCGTAAAGAATTTCTTTCTGATATCTCATCTAAATCCACCCTCTTCCAGTTTAAAACTATTTCCCCTCATCCTGTCGCTACGTGCCCTTATAAAAAGTCCCTCCCCAGCTTTCCTGTAGAGGCCCCCTTCAAGCATTGGAAGGCTGCTATAAGGTCCCCCCAGAGCATTCTCAGGAAAGCTGGGGAGTGGCAATGCAAAACAGAAAATGATCAGGTGTCCCAGGTGGGATCCTTACTTAGCTTGGGGTATCTGACCAGAGCTATCTCACCTTGCCAGTACAACAGGACTGGCACCTGTCCCACACCTACTTTACACTGCAGACAGAGGGACAGGCAGGGATGTGGGAGCTGCAGAGCCGGTCCTTCATGACCAGGAGGTGGTGGCAGCACCACCACTCCTTTGAAAGGGTGCAAAGGATGCTGGGGAGCAGGATCCTGACCCGGGCACCTGGCACAGTCAGTGCTGTGGTTGTCCTGTACTTCATGACCAAGCCCTTAAATCTGGTATTGAGAGAACAGAAACGGCATTTACCAAGTGAGCTTCTTTTCTTACGGGAAACATTTTGATTGCTGGAATTTTTCACCTTGTGAGAGGAGCCAGGTCTCTCACGCTGGAGGTGCACTGAGGTGATGATAACAAGAAATCAGCTTGCTCTGGGGAGATGCCCTCACTTACCGTGTGTGTTGTGTTACTTCCTTTGGCCTTTGCTTGTGACTTTTCATCAGATTGTAACTGATCTCTGCTTTCGTTACAATTCTTAAGTAGGTTCTGATACCACAGCAAAAGATTTTTATCTGTACACAACTCCTACGAAGTAAAGAACTTGTGTCATTTCCACTGTATGAATGAGGAACTGAGTCATAGGGAGCTGAATGACACATCTGAGGTTACCCGAGGAAGCCGAGCGCTGCTGGGAACAGAGTCTGGGTGTTCGTGGCCCAGGCGGAGGGCTCGCCCACTGCGCGGCGGTGTTGTCCTGTGGGGCATCGCTGCGCCCTGCTCTGCCCTTTGATCTCAGCCTGGGCCCTTGGACTCTGAAACGAGTCATAAACGCAATAGTAAACCTCTTTCAAGAGGAAAGGGTGATTTATCTGGAGCCCTAAACGTTTGGCACCAGAAGAAAAAGCAGAATTTGAACTGGTTCGTGTAAACAACAGTACAATTACATTCAAGTGCTTTTGCTTAGGCTTTGGTGTTTGTGGGGCCGCGTACCCCTGGGAGGTGGGTGGCTATTGTGCCTGCAATTGACAAAATGTTCACATTTGTGCTTAAGCTGATGCAGGTTTTGTAGCTATTTTGAACTGTGCTGCTGTGAGCTCAGCAAAGAGTCATCTTCTCCATGCTGTCATTCATATTAAAAGTGTCTAAATGCAGGAATGTAAACGAGAAACGTGGAAAGTTGGAGCAGTGAGAGAAAAACATGCCAGAGTGGTTTAACCTGGGGTGGCAATAAACCTCACCATCCTCTCTCGAAATGTGTGCAAGTTCTGTATTTCTCAAAATAAAAGTCTCCATGTAACAAGCTGGTTTCAGTGAGTCATTCAGGAACAACAACTCAGTGCCAAGGAAGTTTCGATTCCTTGTCTCGTAGATGTGTTTGTGTTTACCTTTTTGCATATATATGAGCTTGTATATACACGCATGAGTACATGAAATGCTCGCGTTGTTTTGGCATGAGCAGTTTTTCCGTATCTCCCCATCTTTAACTGCTGATATCCAGCACAAAACCCACTTTAACTCGCGCACTGCTAATTTTACAGACTGGGCTTTCAGTGCCAGCCTGAAGCTGTTCTCATTGACCTCTGACCATGAATTTTCCTGAAGTTGCCAAGAATGTCACCACGAAATGCCTGGGTAACAGCAATGAGTGGCTGAGAGCAGGCAATTAATGAGTCGAAGTATAGCTACCTTAATATGCTGAGCTCAGTTCAGATTGGTGTGGCTGCCTCTGCGTCACTGCCGACTTCTTAGAAATGTTCCAGTGCACGCGGAGGATTTAGTCATCTGGCTGCAGAGAAGTGGTACAGCTCCAGCACTGTGTGAGTAACTAAATCCTGTCTGCCACTGTCTGCTTACTCACCCTGGAAGGAAGCCGGTCCGAAAGCAGTAGAGAGCAAGTCAGCCTCACAAACCAAGTGAATCAGGCTGCGATGTGTTAGGAGTGAGTCACATTTTGCTCTCTGTGCCTGGCTTTCCTCAGCAGCCTCAACAACATCCTGGCCTTTATCTGCTGCCCCGCAGGCTGCACAGGAATGGGCAGTGCTCTGTGTGGGGGGTGATGGGCTGCCTGAGATCCTCCCGGGTGCTTGGAGGGGAAGAGCCAAATCCCAGAGCTGCCCTTGCCCCAGCAGGGCTGTGTCCTGGTCCACAACAGGGCTTACACAAGGACCTGCTGCAGGGCTGGTGCTCACCTGCATTCACAGCAAGGTGCAGGTCAGGAGGTCAAGACCCTGCAGGCACAAAGCTGCTTTATGGGCTCGGGACTCCAGCAAATCATTGGATGCTGCTTCCCACAGCCTCCTGGAGACACTGGCTGCTCATGGCTCAGACGGATGTGCTGTTTGCAGGGTGAAAACTGGTCACGAGGAGCATTTCCCAAGGCTCCACTGTGGGGCCATTTTGCTTAACGCTTTTATGGTGTTCAGTGAGGCTGAATGCTGGCTGCTGCACTTGGGTCATAACAACCCCATGCAGCAGTATGGGCCTGGGGAAGAGTGGCAGGAAAGTGTCCAGCAGAAATGGATGTCAGGGTAGTGGCAGCCAGCTGAAGGTGGGCCAGCAGCGAGTCCAGGTGGCCAAGAAGGCCAACGGCATCCTAGGTTGTATCAGAAATAGTACAGCCAGCAGACCCTCCTTAGTCAGCAATGGTTAGATCACACCTCAAGCACGTTCTCTGTTTTGGGTCTCTCACTACCAAAAGGACATGGAGTTGCTGGAATGTGTGCAGAGAAGACCAGTGAAACTGGTGAAGGAACTAGAAAATGAGTTGTGGGGAACAGCTGAGAGAACTGGGGCTGGTTAGTCTGGAGAAGAGGAGGCTCAGAGGAGATCTGATCACTCTACAACTACCTGAAAGGAGGATGTAGAAAGGTGGGAGACAGCCTCTTCTCCCAGGTAACAGCGATAGGATGTGAGAAAACATGTGCCAGGGAAGGTTTAGACTGGATATCAGCAATAATTTCATAGAAAGAGTGGTGATGCACTGGAACACACTGTCCATGGAAGTGGCAAAGCTTCCATCTCCGGAGGTATTTAGGAGTCATGTGGATGTGGCACTGAGCGACATGGTTTGGTAGGGAGCTTGGTAGTGTTAGGTGAAGTTTGAACTTGATTACCTTGAAGATCTTTTACAATCCAAATGATTCTGTGGTTCGGCTTTTCTGAAGCAGCACAGGCCAGCCTGAGCAAAACCGTCTGGAGACCGTGGGGGTTGCAGATATTGGCCTAGCAATTAACACAGCGTATTTTATCCATTAAAGTGCTGGGCAAACATTAACTAATCCTCTCAACCCCCTTCTGGGGTAGGTAAATATTACTGTCTTGCAGGTGCAGAAACTGAGGAGGGAAAGTGATATGATTTGCTTAAAGCCACAGAGGGCACCAGGTGGGGATAAAAACAGGGGAGGTGTTTTATGGCCTGTGCCTGTGCTTAGGCTGCTTGTGCTCACTGCCTCCCGGCCAGCATTGTTTTATAAAAACTCGGTGCTGGTGTCCCCCTGGTGCTGCGAGGTACAGCCAGCGATGCAGGGGCTCAGCCCAGTGCATGCACAACACTAAGGGCTTGGGCAGGGCTCCCAGGGACCACACAGCAAAAGCCCTCCTGCTTTGAAGGTGGTGGAGCTTGAGCCAGTGGCTTCAGGCAGGGCCGAATGCCATGAAATGTTTGTCGCGTCCAGACCCGGGGGGCCTCTCAGGGGGCACAGCCCCAGCCTCCCTGCTTTCAGACGGGTGATAAATGTTGTCTGAAGCACTGGACTTGTTTACCTTTGGGATTTAGACAGCAGATAGAGCGGCGGGGCCTGTGACACAGACCTGTGTCTGGCCAGCCAGGCTCCACTCCTGCTGTCCAGCACCGCCTTGCCCTGGGCATGCAGGGCAGCAAAGCCACTGCCTGGCACTGCAGGACACTGCCTTACCTTTGTGGCAGTAAGGATTTCCAGCTCCCTGGCAGCTAGGGGGGTTCTCATTGTGCCTCACTGTGCTGTTCTGCAGCACGGCAGCCCAGCTCCTTGCTCTGCCCAGGCTGAGCCGCAGACCCCAGTCGATCAGATAAAATGCAAAAGGAAAGTCTGTACGCCATGGGGCTGGGTTCTGCCCAAGATAAAGTTTGCTCCTGGCCTCCGAGGTGGTATTGGGAGTCTTCTGTCTACCCCATGTCACACCTGGTGTCTTTAATTAGAGACATGTGCCTTATTATTCAGAAGAATATGCTTTCCCAAGCATTTGTTAGGGTCTCTCATCCAAGAGCGCAGCAGACTGTCAGCCCTAAATTAGGCCTTAGTGAGGATGCTGAGCACCTCGGAGAGGGGCTGGCACAGGGTGGGAGCCATTGTCCTCACCCTGCATTGTGCGAAGCCCCTTCCCAAGGTGGTCCTTTCAGTAGTAAGCCAATCCTTAAGGCTGAGGTTTGTTTCTGTGCCCATCTGTTCAAACTTCAGCTCATTCACCGTGCTGTAGGTATTGTATGCTGCATTGCTTGCTTTTTTTTTGTGGATGGGAAGAGACTCCCCTTTTCATAGTTCACTTATTCATTTTGTAGGTCCCCAGCTTCCTTGTCAAGTTTCCTCTTTTGTTGTATTAATTGGCCTTAAATCTACAGTCAGGTGCTGCGTGCGTGCTTCCCGTGTGCACCTTGGCCATCTGCTGCCTTTCATCTCCATGGCACCCAGGCCAAATTCCAGCTCTGGCAGTGGCTCCCCACCTCCCCATTTTCACCCCGCAGTGCTGATTGCCCCACTGCCCATCCTACCGTACACCTTCATGTGGAGCCAGGGCCGAGATGCCTGCTGATCTTCTAAGAGGAGCAGGCACCGGGGGCTGGAGGAGATGTCTCCTTGGGAAGGAGGTGCATGTTAGCACCGAAAGCAGTTGCTTAGTTTTCAAAGGCAAGTGGAGAAATGTGTGCCACAGAGCCAGACTGGCCTGTCCAAAAGAAGATGACTAGCTCCTGGCAGAGTACATATGGATGGCATTTATATTTCCCTTACTCCTCTTGATGTGTTCACAGTAAAACCTGACTTGCCCAGTTGGTGATCGTAGTGAAACTCCTGGAGTTTCACCGGGGCTTTTATGCTCAGTTCACTTTCTCCCTTAGCTCACCATACAGTCCTGTGTGCACGTTAAGACATGGATTGAGGCTGTCACTCTTAAACATATGATAAATGCATAAAATGAGCTACCAGCACACTCTAGGTACTGTAGCTAGGGAGAAAGACTTCAGCACTTTGTTGTTCAAAGCAGTGCAGCTAGCAACCAATCTGGTGGTGAATAACCCTGCAAGCCTGCAACCCTTTAGACATCCCTGGAACATTACTCATCATCTGTCTTTTGTGTCTAAAGGTTTCTGTGGAGATGGTGGCCTCTGTGGCAAGACATGCAGCATACACACAATAGGGTAAGTGTCTGTCTTGGAGGATCTGGAGCTTGAGGAACCCAGATGGATGGACAAGGACAAGGGGAGCAAAGGGCTGTGGGTCCTATGCCCCTCAGTGGGCTTGGAGCAGGTTGATTGTGGGAGAGATCTTTTTAGTAGTATTTGGAAGCATGGAGATGCGGGGAGGTGTTCTTCCTGCTAAGTTCCTTGCTGCTTGCTTCGTAGAATAGCCCTTGGTGCATCTCTAAGTGTCCTCAAGAAGCTCAGTCTTGGATGTGCTGGACATGGGAATTCAGCACAAAGTGCCTGAGGTCAGCGTGTGACAGCATCCTCCAGTTGCAAGAAGTCAGGACCTCTAGATCAGCAACATGTTGGGTCATATTTGATGGTTTGAAGTGCACGGGTTTGTTTACCAGTGCAGTGGGTTAATATTGTCATCGTGTCCCTGTACCCCTGCCATAGCTGGAACAGGCTGTGGCTGCAGTGAATTTAGCACTGCCATCAGTCCTGAGAGGTTGTCAATTTACAAATAAATAATAACTAGGGAAAAAAAAAAAAAAAAAAAAAGAACTAGCAAAAAGCTTTATCTTGAGTACTGCAAAAAAAAAAAAGCATTGGTGTTGTTAACATCAGCCCTGGGGAGTAGTGCCATGCATACCCCCAGGGGGGGTTGGGGCAGGGAGCAGTGACTCTCTGGTGAAGGACGCAGCCTGTGCTCCCTTCTCCTGCCCCGTTCCTCATTTGCGCAGGTCAGAGCAGCCCTCTCTCTCTGCCACAGCACGTCCTGGATTTATGGGAGCCATAAACCACAAAGCAGAAAGAAATAAAAATACTAAACACTTAGGTTTTTAAAAGGCCAACCGTGCATTGATGCCTTGGTGATAATTTGCTCGTAAAGAAATATTATGCTTGAAATCATAATGCCAGGCTGCAGATGGAGGCTGAGATGAGAGTTGCTCCCACTCCAGCTGTAGGATGGCAATGATCACTTCGCCTTGGTCATGCCATCTCCAAGGTTGCCCAGCACACGGTCGGTGGTGTGTGCAAGAAAAGCAGCTGCTGACCCCATACATTAGGAATTAGCATTGGATCCTAACTTCTGCTCAGCTGGCAGCCACTCAGCCACTCTGTCCCCAGCATTTGCTGGTGCCTCTGCTGCTCCTAGCTAGGCGAGGAGGTCTGGGCTCCCTTTCTTGCACCTCAGGAGGCTCCTCTTGGCCCAGTGGTCAAGTTTCTCGGGGTTTGGATCCCCACATTTGCTGAAAGTATGTTCATAGTACATCTAAAAGGTTTTTACTGCTCCTCAAACTACTGAGTTCAGGCAGGTTGAGTCTGAAAGGCTTGCGGGAGGTGAGCAGAGCCATATGACTGTATCCAGGAGCAGAGCGCTGCATCTCAGCAAAGACTTTATTAGTTAAAAGAAGAAGGTGTTAGCAAAAACAAATGCAGAGCTGAAGCAGCCCAGCTGGAAGGGGGACTTGGAGCAGTTAACTTCTCGTGAAAAGCTGCCACTTGGTGCTGCAATGATCCCTGCCCAGAGCTGCACCTGCCCTCTCCTGCAGGCAGAAGGGTTTCAGATGCCCTGCATCTGCCACAGGGGAATGAGGACATGTATTCGGTGCAGCTCTGTCAGGGAAAAATCACCTTTACCTTTCACATTAATCTAGCCTCCTCACCAACCCTGTGCAAGAGCCTCTCCAGGAGGAGGTTCGGGGGCTATTTCTTTGGCTAGAACAGGCAGCTTATGCTCTCAGAGCAATCAGAACTTTCAGAGCCCCTGGCTTCCCCCATCTTTTCCTTAGTGCTTCCTGAAGTGTTTCACTACATCCTCTTTGTCCATTTCCCAGAGACTGAGTTCCCCTTTGTGGTTAAGCTTTCTTCTTTCCTCCTCCGCCATTGCTAAGAAGCACGCTCCTTGACAGGACTTCTCTGCTGGGAAACAAATCATTGCAATGGCCCAAATGCCCCACTGCTTCTGGTTAGTGGTTGCTCAAGTATCACTCAGTTTCTCTGTATCGTAGAATCATAGAATGGCTTGGGTTGGAAGGGCCCTTAAAGCCCCCTCAGTTCCAGCCCTCCCTCCTGCCATGTGCAGGGCAGCCACCCAGCAGCTCAGGCTGCCCAGGGGCCCATCCAACCTGACCCTGGGTACCTCCAGGGATGGGGCACCCACAGCTTGGGTGATTTGGACAACCAAATCTACTTCTGTGACTGTGAGGGAGCAGGGCTGTCCCACCAGGCTGAAGTGCACCTGGGAAGCATGGGCCAGAGTTGGTGTGTGCCCAGAAGGCTGCAGACAATTCTCTCTTGTAGGGTTGGCAGGAGACACTGGCACCACCCAACCCATGGCCACCTCGTGGCTCTTTGGCATGGGGGTGTCAGCAGGGAGACAGCTGCCATTGCTGCCACCCTTCTCACTGGATGACTCCACTGTTACAAGTGCTGTGCATCAGGGGCAGTGGTCTCAGTCTCAGGTCACATGGGATGCAATGCCTGCTGCCTTCCCAGAGACACTTTTTGCTTTGTTTTTCTGGGCACAGCTGGGGATGTGGCGAAGGGTAGCGTCTGGTGGGTCATCAGATATGCAGTAGGCTCTCCAGACAGCTTGTTTTAGCTGTCTTCCTAGAAATTCTGTGCCATGGGCTTTGTGAATGGTCCAAGAAATTCCAAGAGAGCAAAACCACATGCTGAACTTTGCTCACGGGAGTGCTGCCATCAATGATTTACCTGCTGAGCTCAGCACCCTGTGGGAACCACGAGCCGCCTCTGGCCAGCCCCTGGCTGTCTCACACCCTTTATTACACCCTGCCTGCCTTCACCAGCCCCACTGGCTCAGCCTTTGGCCTCAAAACAGCACAATTAACAGCTGCATAACACTGATCTTTGCCCATTCTTTTTATAGACTAAGGTGAAGGCCTTCTGTTTCACCTGGCCTTATCCAGCCTTGCGAAGTCCCATCTTGGTGGCTCTAGAGATGTTTATCACCTGCTGTGAGTCTCCTGTCCCCTGTGCTCAGTGGGAGTGCTGCTCATGAGATGAAGCTTCTCAGTGAAGCATAAGGCTTGAAGGAAGGAGATGATGGTGTTCAGACATCACAGTTTCTAGGATTTATTTTTAAATTGGAATTTTACAGTTGCTTCTTTAGATTTGTTTCTGAGTAATTCTTATTTAGACACCCATAGGAGCTGTTTTTGGCAACAATTGCGTAGAATTTCTTTTAAATATACTTAATATAATGTAAAACAGGAAGAGAAACTGAACTTGGGATAGAGCCTTCCTCTTTAATAAGCAACTCTTACTACCAGAAGAAGTTGGGACTTTTTTTTTTCACAGCACAAAGCTGAAAAGCAGCATCCAGCTGATGTATCCACCTGGCTCCTCACCACCCCTGTCCCTATAGGGACCTTCAGGCTGTGCCCAGCTTCACTGACAGCCTTGGTGCCCTAATCCCTTGCTTGGCCATTGCTGCACATCTTGAACCCAGAGCTGTCTGCAGGAGGGCAGGGACCAATGAGGGGCTGCCCCTAACAAAGCCCTTTCTGTCCTGCTCCCAACACACTGTTGGTGCAGTTTGAGACCAGAGCAGCTCAGAAGCACAAAAGAAGCCAAACAATAGGCAGGGGGAGTCTCCTGCCCCATCCAGGCAGCTTTGTTCCAGTGGCCACCTGCATGTTCCTGGCCTCCTCCACTTCCTTTGTCCCAGGGCAGGTGAGCGGCAGGGAGGGCAGGTGCACAATAATAGGCTTGTCCCTGGATGCTGGATGTGCGTGGTACATGAAGCTGCTCAGTCTTTGGGGCTGTGGATCTGGACAGGAACAGCTCTCATCTGGCTGCTCCCAAGCACAGCCAGCACAGCTCCTGCCGTCCTTCCTGCCCCATGTTGTGCTTCTGGGGTGATGCCAGGGGCCCCACGTCTTGCAACTGATCAGCGGGGTCAGAAATGGTTCTTTTGTGTTCTAAATGGCAGCTGTAGTTTTTACGCTTCGATTTTATGAGTGGTTGTAATGTTTGAACAAAATAAAGCCGCAGCTGGCAGGCAGATATTAGCCAAGCAGCAATCAGCCCGTGCCCTGACAAGGCTGACACTGGTACAGGGTTTGATAAGGCGTATATGGGAAGGGTGTGTCTGATAATACCAGGAAAGGAAAACAGGCAGCGTGCTCCATCCCGGTGACAAAGACCTTGCACACAGTGCAAACAGGATTGTTTGCATATTCATCTGCTTCCCTCTTCCCTGTCCCCCTGCACCAGCGGGGCCAGGCCCTTGGGGAGCAGCCAGGCTCTGGCAGCGGATGTGCTGGGGGGGCACAGAGGGGCCACTCTGGGGGCCCAGAGCCACTGGGGCCGGCTTTATGGCCAAGGGTAGGCAGTGACAGCTGAGCTGCTCCGGCTGCTTTCCCTTAGATTCTTAGCATGCAGCTCATCCCACCCTGAACCTGACATCTAAAACCACATCTAAACTGTACACCAAAGCTAAGTAAAGGTCCTAGGTCTGATTTTATTTTCTTTCTTTCTTTTAATATATTTTCTTAGCTGTCAAGGTATTAAGCTGAAGCAAGAGGTAAACGGTAGTGCTCGCTCCCAGTGGCCAAATGGAGGAAGGCTGAAATTAAAGATTATTCTACAGCTATAGCACTCAATGGGCAGCAAGCTATACCTCCACTTTTCCAGAAAGCCTGCCCAAGCTACAAAACAAACACACCAGGAGCTGTGCGGGTGCATTTACCCTCATGGCACTGGCTGTTGCTGACTGCAGGCACGCATGGGTGTGCTGCCACAGCAACATGGGGACAGGCACAGCCACGTGCCTGCAGGGCTGGAACCTCGGGGCGCATCCTAGATCTCCAAGAAGGGATGTCAGAGTGCTCATTCTCAGGCTTATGGCAGCTCTCAGTTCTCATTTTGTTTTTCCTTCGTATTATGCAATTAAAAAAACGTATTAAGCAATTGCTGCATTTTGAGCAAGTTGCCTCTTAGACTCTTGCTACATAGTATGTGGCCTTCCTGAATAATAAAGGAAATGCTGAGAAATGGGTTGTAAAAGATTTTGTCTTCTCATTCAAAGTTCCATCTGGTCCCAACTTCCAGCATAAAACCCAACGGGTTGCTTTTTGCTCCAATTACAGCCACGCTGTGTAAAAAAACCCACAAATTAGGTGTGGCCTTTGGGCTCCTGACATCTCCCACATTGCTACCAGCACCACGGCAACTGCAACACTGCATCTTGTATATGGTGATGCCCCCGCTCCATCTTCTTAGAATCATAGGTTAGAAAAGACCATTAAGATCATCCTGTCCAACACCAGCCCATCCCCACCATGCTCACTAACCACGTCCCTCAGTGCCACAGCCACATGGTTCTCCAACACCTCCAGTGATGGTGACTACACCACCTCCCTGGCAGCCTGTGCCAGTGCTGCACCACTCCTTCTGAGAATAACTTTTTCTTAACATCCAACCTGAACATCTGGTTACAACTTGAGGCCATTGCCTCCCATCACCCGCCAAGTAGCTCCATACTCAGCCACTAGTGCTTCCACCAGCACCGCCAAGGGGGAAGAGAGCTTTTCAGCAGCCAGATGGAACACAGAGACTTGCTTTTTCTTACTGGGGCACAATGTCAGATAGGGGAAGAGGTAATTCCCCAGATCCTGATGTGTGTACAAATGCCTCCGTTCTGCTGCGTGCTGAGTGCCTTCAAATCTAGTAAGCCCAGCTCAGGGAGAGCCAATGTCCCCATGCAGAATTAACTCTTGCAGGAAAAGAGCTCTTTGGCATCTCATACAAATCATAGTTTAAATTTGCTACTTCACCTACGCAATGAAGTACAGGACTCATTGCTGCCTTTGCTTTGGACTCGAGCGATGTACAGTGTGTTGCAACATTCCAGAACTCCTCGCTTGAGTTCTGTGGTGTTTAACATAAGCTGTGGTGTTTAGTTTCAACAGAAACCTTTAAGACTTTGCAACTTCCTGCATGGACGCCAAACTGAGTGCTGTCACAACAGGCTGGTGAATGGGTTGAGAATGCTGTCGCTGGTTTGGAATGGTGTGTGGGTGCTGTGGGGGCGAATGTTCCCTGCACCGGGTGTTTTCTAAAGGTCTCCGACGCACGAGGCATGGTTGAATGACTTGTGCTTTCTTTACATGGTGAGGGGGTGAATCTTGAATCGTTGGGCTGCTTTTATTTTTGTTAGATGTGTGTGGGCTGACAACATGACTCAGTATTTTCTCTGCAGATGCGAAGATCATACTGCCAATTCTGGGTAGACTCTGGGCAGTTTCATGCGGAGAAATGGAACGCTTTTTATTCCAGAGCTTCGGTTTTTGGCAGCTTACATCCTCTTGATGTGGAAATAAAGAAAAAAAAACTAAAAAGGAGTCTTCTTGCTAAATGGACAAAAATATAGTGAAAAAATGTCAGAGGATGGGGAAAGTACCTCTTACCACTGTGTTTTCCCACCAACTTATCTGATTCTTTTCTTGCTCTCTGAAAGCACCCATTAATGTCTGACTTCTTTTTTTGATCTTTCCTGCAGGCTATGCTTTCATCTGCTGAATGCAGCAGCTTCTGTGTCTGTACAGCCAGCCCAGAGTGCCACCAGCCCCCAAATGATGGGTGTGAGTTCTGTCCCCTGCTCCCTGGAGACACATGGTCTACAGAAGCATATGTATGCGTGCTTCAGCCAGTACCCAGGAGCGACAAAGAAGTCTTAGAAAATAGGACACCTCCCTTTTTTCCTTTCAGCAGCCTCCCTGCCCTGCTCCCTCTTCTCTATCCTCCCTGAAAACTTCCTGTGCCACACATCCTGAGCAGTGTGTGGCACGTGCTTAGGGAGATATGTGAGGCCAGGCACGGATTGTGGGTGCCTGTAGTGTGTGGTGATGGATGCTCTCTCCACCCACTGGCCAAAACATGGCATGAAGTCACTGCCACTGAGCATTGGAACTTGCCACCTGTCAGCACTCACAGACGTGTTTTTAGGGTCTTTTCTGGAGTCTGGGCACAGGGCTGGGGACAGCTGGGGCTGGCTGGGTACACAGGGTGAAAGCTGGGTTTGTCTGTGGCTGTGCCAGGCACAGCACGTTCTGGTGGAGATGAGGACTGAAGGATCAAATAATCACAGAACGTCCTGAGTTGGAAGGAGCCCATGAGGATCATCAAGTCAAATTCCTGACTCCGCACAGCACCACCCAAAATCAAACACTTATGTCTGAGATCATTGTCCAAACGCTGCTTGTACTCTGGCAGCTCAGTGCCATGCCCACAGCCCTGGGCATTCTGTTCCGTGCCCACCGCCCTGTGGTGCAGCCCCTGTCCCTCACCCCCAGCTGCCCTCCCCTGACACAGCTCCATGCCGTTCCCTGTCGCTGTCACACAGAGCAGAGCTCAGCGCTGCCCTCCGCTCCCTGTGAGGAGCTGCAGCCGCCATCAGGCCTCCCCTCAGCTCCTCTGCTCTGCGCTGAGCAAAACCAGGGCCCTGAGCTGCTCCTCACACACCTTGCCCTACAGACCCTTCTTCATCTTCACAGCCCTTTGGGCACTCTGTAATAGCTTTGTGTCCTGCTCATATTGTGGCACTCAGTCCTGCACCCAGTGCTTGAGGTGAGGCCACACAGCACAGAGCAGAGCAGGACAACCCTTCCCTCATATTTCAGGGAGCATGTTCTAATCAGACTTACCTGATCTATGTATGTTCAAGGCTGATATTGCCATTTTTGCTTCTAAACTGCATGTAATGAGGCTACCCCCTATTTCTGAGAACACTTATTAAAAGTGGCTTTGTAATTCTCTTTCAGTGAGCGTGTGGTCTTTTTGCTCTTCTGAACTTTCATTGTGCCACATTCAAGTACAGCTTAATGGATTTGTGCTTGGAGAGGAATCTTGAGCAGAGAAGAGCTGACAAGAGAGGATCCGACAGGGAGCACGATGGAGCTGTTTAAGTTATGTTTTTGCAGCAGATGAAGCAGACATTCCCCACCTGCTCAAAGAGTGCCCACAGCAGACTGTGCCACTGGTACAGCTTGCTCTGTCAGAAATCACAACAGCAAAAGGATGTTGTTTGTGGTAGCAAAGAAAGTGCTCGTTAAATATTGAGTTTAGCTCTGCGTGATTGAGGCTGTAACTTCTTCTTTCTCCCTGAAACCTGTGTTTGCTGCAGTATGCAAGGCTGGTAAAGGGAAAGTCCCAGCAGGGAACCTACTTCATCCTGCTTCCTCATTCTTGGCCCTCTCACTGCTGGACAGTCAGCAGTCAACTGAAATTGAACGAAGCAGCACCGAGCCAACCCTGAACAGAGGAACACAAGGCAACTCAGGCAGCCTCATGCATCTCTTGTGGGAATACCCAATGTGTGCTCTACCAAGGTGATTACAGGTTTCGTCACTTACAGAGACCTCCTGAAACACAACATGTGTGCATTTTTATGGCCAATTTGGGTAAAGTTACCACTGCAGCTGGTGAGCTCAGCTTCAAGATAAAATCCAGCACGTGACAATCCAAGAAACAGCAACTAAGGAGCAGGGAGCTGTTTGCTTTCAGGCTGCAGTGTGGCTGCGTGTACAACTGTAAGGTGAATGGTTCCTGGAATCATAGAATGGCCTGGGTTGAAAAGGGCCTCAAAGACCATCAAGTTTCAAGCCCCCTGCTATGTGCGGGGTCGTCAACCACCAGACCAGGCTGCCCAGAGCCACATCCAGCCTGGCCTTGAATGCCTCCAGGGATGAGCTACCCACAACATCCTCGGGCACAGTGATAGGATGAGAGGTAATGGCCTCAAGTTGCACCAGAGGATGTTCAGGTTGGATATCAGGAAACATTTCTGCTCAGCAAGAGCGGTGCTGCGGTGTCACAGGCTGCCCAGGGAGGTGGTGCAGTCACCGTCCTGCAGGTGTTCCAGAGCCGTGTGGATGTGGCACTGAGGGACGCGGGCAGTGGGCAGGGTGGGGATGGGCTGGTGGTCGGGCTGGGTGATCTGAGTGGTTTTCCCCAGCCTTAATGACTCCATGATTCTATGAAGGTGCCCCGGGACATACTACTTCCAGACACCTTGAAAACACCATCTGTTACTTATCACTGCTTTCTACTGCCGTTGAACTCGGTACTAGCTCTTTGGATTGGTGGTGTGTCTATGGCTGTATTCCACCAGCTGTGGAATTAGGAAACAGGACGGCCCCTTGCTGCCTGTTGGGGACAGGGTACCGAACACGGCAATGCTTTAGGCACGGACAGTCTGTCAAGGTGAGGCGCGGGCCCACCAGACCTTGACAGCACCGTCCACTGAACCCTCCGTCGCCGCACCGAGCCTGTATGCGCTCGTACGCCTTTGCGTCTGCGCGGGGAGCCCGACCTTCGGGTGTCTTCGGCGCTGCTCGGCTGCTTCCGCCGCGGTTACGTAAGAAGGGGAAGGCGGGGGGGGAGGGAGGAGAGGTAGGCGCGCGCCGTGGCCCGCGCTCTTTCTCTCCGTGTCCTCGCGGCACCCTGCCCCTCCCCCACCGCCTCCCCGCGTGACACGGCCCGGGGGAGGGGGGCGGGCCAGCGCGTGCCTCCCCTCTCCCCGCCCCCCGAGGGGAGGGACGGGAGGGCGGCACGTGCGCTCCTCCTCCCGGCCGCCAATGGGAGCCCGCTCCTCGCGCACGATCAGTGGGAAGTGGGGGGCGGCCCGCGGGGCGCAGGCGCGGGGCTCGCTCCCCCTTCCC
>JAPSGF010000038.1:1960636-1976615 GCA_035772895.1 Perdix hodgsoniae | reverse complement strand
CGCCCCGCGCTCGGGTCGCTCCCGGCGCGGCGCCGGCCCCGGGCGCGCGGTGCGAGCGAGCGGCGGCGGCGGCCGCGGGGCCCCGTCCCCAAAGTTGCGGCGGCTTGGCGGACGCGTCCCCGTGGCTCCGCGCCGGGACGCGGGGGCTGCGAGCCGTGGGGCCGCGGCTCTCCGCGGGTTTTGTTCGCGCGGTGACGGCCGAAGCCCGGTGCCGGGCGGCCGTCTGGCGTGCGCGCGTGTCTGCGTGCGGATAATAGCGGGCTGCCGGCCGGGGGGGCGGCCGAACAAAGGAGCAAGTTGGGGGCCCGCGGCGCGGGGCTCGGTGGGGCCCGGCGGCCGTCCCCATTATGCGGGGAGCCCCGGCGGCGGCGTAGGAAGTGCGCGGTGATTGACAGCGGACATTTAAATACCCCGTCACAAAAACGGACGGCTGGCGGTTGTGGCGCCCCCTGCCGGCGCGGCGCGGCACCGAGCGGGGCCCCCGCACGGAGCGGGGTCGGCAGCGGGCCGAGAGCCCCGGCTGGCAGCGGGGTGCGCGCCCGGCTGCTGTCGGGCTGCGCTCACCGCGCTTCGCGGCTTCCGTGCCGCAAGAGAAAGGAGCGCTTCCAGTTTTTCGGGCGCTGGCTTGCCCTGATCGCTTTTTTGCGCTTAGGCTTCTCTCGACTCAGTGCACGGCATAGGAAAATATATTTAGGCAGCTCCGTAAACTGTAAGAACGGGCAAAACGCGGTTGTCACGCCTTTAAGGACAGCGTCTCGCTGTTTAGAGCTGGAAGCACAGCGGCTTGTTTGGATTATGGGAGCTCTGTGTAAGTTTGTCAGAACTTGCTCTTTGCAGTAAAGGTGCAGGTCTGAGGCTCACCATGTCTCTGTACGTGTCTCTAACTCTGAACCGGCAATTGCTCTGATCCCCTGAACCAAAACGCCACTCCTGTGTACTGATATATCACTCAGTTCCAGCCTCGCTGGTTACTGAAGTTGTTCATAGAAGAAGAGCGTTGGCCGTCTGATAATAAGCTGCGGTGGACCGCTCCACAGCTCTGCAAGGTCTGGGGCTGCATAAAGATCACAGCGGCCGCTGTGTTGTCGCGTAGTCAGTAGGGCAGCGATGCCGAGCTGCTGGGGAGCCCCAGGTGTGCGGGGGAGGCTGCTCGGAGGAGCTGGCAGCCGCCGTGCTGGGCTCTGGCTGCATGCTGCCGGCCGGTGACAAAGGGACGGGCCGTGGGAGGTCCCTGTCCTCTCCCAGCTGCGCTCCGCTCCGAGGACTCCTTCCATTGGTTGGAGCGGCAGGAGGCTGCTGCCGGGTTTCCGAAGGAAAACGCCACAACCAGAGATCTTAAAGTTCTGGTTGAATTGGCTTCTTGCTCCTCTCTTCCAGCCCGTGCGTTGAAATTGTTGTGACTTTGTTTAGGAAGCGTGTAAAGCCATGCTTGGTGGAGGTTGTGTTGTGCTGGCAGTATGCGCTGCTGTGTTAGAGGCTCTTTGCTGCCTTCCCGTGTGTAGACAGGAGAGTGCCTCAGTGCTGTGCAGCCCGCAGCTCTGACAGATGTGTGCCGGCCCCATTACGCTGTGTGGTGCTGGGGCATTCATCCTGCACCGTCCATTTCCAGATGACCACTTTGGCTTACTGTTGTCCATATACTAATGCTGTCTTCACACGTTTCCTTTCTTCTGGCAAACAATGCAATGTGCCTTATGAGATTATGAGCCTGCACTCTGGGTTTAGTTGCTCTCTATACAGGCTGAGCACCCGGCCGCAGCCTCGTGCAGTTACAATCTGCTGAACAGATGACTGTAACGTGTGTTTGTGTGCTGTGGGCTTCATGGTTTCCTTGGTGCTTTGCACAAGACAGACAAATTGTCAGTCCCTTTATTTCCATATCTATGTATTCATTTTGTTTTTTAAGCGCCCCCCTAAGCTGTCTGTCCCTTTCTGCCTTGTAAGGAATATATTGTAACAGAAAAAGTCCTTTACCTCCTTGTGTGCTCAACTTTTCCTTGAGGCTATCCAGTAGCTCCTTGCATCTGTGTAAGCTCTGGGCTTTGTCTTCTGATGTTACCCGGTGTCCTTGCCTAACCCTTGGCATTCTTCTGAATGTGGCTCTGGGCAGCCTGGTGTGGTGGTTGGCAGCCCTGCACATAGCAGGGGGGTGGAAACTAGATGATCATTGTGGTCCTTTTCAACCCAGGCCGTTCTGTGATTCTTTGCCGTCTCCGATTTTTGATGCTCTTTCACGGTTATTAAGTCAGCCACGTCCTGCCTTCTTTTATCACAATGATACATATTGTCTGTGTAAGGTTAAAGGTGTGTGGTGTGGGCAGGCACATGGCTCTGATGTACAGCTAACGATTCTTAGAGCGTGTCTGGACTGTACAGAAATTCTATTGTCAGCATGGAAGTCTTTGTCCTTTTTTTTCCCTATCCATGACTCGTGCACTCAACTAGATCTAGGGGCATTGCATAGATGTCACTTATTCTTGTGTACTGGGTTTGAAGTAGATCCGAATGAACTTATGTTTCTTTAAGCATATGAAGCAGCTTTTGTTTGCACAATGTAACGTTGTCTGAAATGCTTGTGAAATAAATAATCACGGAGTTAGCTTTCTGAGGCTGTGTGCTTTGTGAAGCTGCGCTGGTACGGCGCTGGCTATAACGAAGCATGGAGAAGTCAGTCAAACTGACAATTAAAAACTGTAAGTGTCCCTGTGCAGCTTTCAGTGTGGCACTTCGCCAGTGATGTTTTGTCTGTCAGCGAGCGTACGCTGAGCTTCCAGCATGTCTCAGTGGCAGGTAGGGTAAGAAATTATCCAGTGATTTATGCAGTTTGCCTATTATGTCAAGTACGGGAATCCTGCTCCACAAACAGTCTTTGCCATTTAAAATGCATGCATCCTTTTTTGATGTTTTTTTTAACATTAAAAATTATATTGCTTTTTTGAAATGAAGGGGATGTGTTATTCTTCAAAGCCAGAACGATGGGGGAAAAAGAAGGGAGCATCCCTTTTGCTCAGAATTAAGAGTTCTTCCTAAAACTTCATCATTATGTCAACAAAGCTGTGACCCATCCAATTCCTCGTGAAGAGGAAAGAAATGCCCATTCACCTTCATGCAGGTTTACGTGCAGTTGCATCTTCAGTGATTTGTAAATGAAACTTGATAGCTTAGAAATCAACGTTTTATTTGGGCAGGTGAGGGGACAATAAAGGAAATTCTACTCTCAGCTATGTGTAATGTAGTATCATGGAATCACAGAATCATAGAATGGCCTGGGTTGAAAAGGACCACAAAGATCATGTAGTTTCAACCCCCCTGCCACCAGACCGGGCTGCCCAGAGCCACATCCAGCCTGGCCTTGAATGCCTCCAGGGATGGGGCCTCCACAGCCTCCTTGGGCAACATGTTCCAGTACATATATAAATATGTGCTTCTGTTTCTACACAAAAACCAACTGATTGCTTTTCTGTGTTATTTTTAAATTGATGATTCTTACTCTCAAGGTTAATTCTGTGTTCTGTGAGGCCTTCTTGAAAGAACTTTTTTTTCCTCTTATCCTGAAGCAGTTCACTGATGTAGAAGTTTGCCATTTAGCTTTTGATGTTTTTTACAACTCTGCCATGAAGTAGCATCATTTGAAAAGTAAGGTGACTCATGTACTTTCTGAGAATGATTATTTAAATTGCAAGTACCGGGAGGTATAAATTCCTGGAGAACATAGTTTTTCTGCTATTTGTATAGATTTGAGCATGTTCTTCCTTTAGTCTCTGAAGAAACATAACATTTCTTGGTTGCTCCTTAGCCTGATCTCTGCTCTGAAGTCAAGGTTCCCTCTTGCAGCTGTTAAGAGGGTGCCATGTATCCCATTGCCCTGCTTTGTACTCTAGGGGCTGGCCGACTCCTCAAGAAAAGAAGGAAAAATATATGCTATAGAGGCTACCTTTCCTGAATTGGTTCTTTGTTCTGAGGCTGTACACAAGGTTCTGCACCATGGGCTCCACCACCCCTTTGCTGCTCGGAGAGGCCAGCCAGTTCCTGACTGCCGGCTCCTGTAATTTCTCTTTTGCTGGGTCAGTGCTTGTCTGATTGCCTGATAAGTCAGCTCTGCTCAGAAAACTGACCAAAACCATTCTTTTGCTGGGCTGCTGAGCACAACAGGCTGATCGTGGGCTGGGATAAGTGTCAGACAGTTACAGTGCACCGCTCAGAGCTGTGTTGCCGGAGGTGATGGCGGTGAGGAGAGATGGGGCAGCTGCCCTGTTGGGATAAGCGGAACATTTCTGTGTCTCAGTCTGCAGATGCAAGCCCGCCTTGTGTCCAGTGTGCCTGACTCAGATCTGTGTGCCCACTGACTGGGGTCCTGGGTGGGTGAGCCACCTCCTGGGCAGCTGCGGTGTGCGGCCCAGAGATCTCCCATCTGCAGAGATGAGTGGAACTCCTGAGCCTCTCTTCCAGGGGCAAGAGATGGGTGCAGAGACTGTTACAAATGCCTTTTGGTGTGGATCTTCTGTTTATTGAAAATTAGCACCTTGTAACTGTGAGACACATCTACATATGTTCAAGAGCCTGAGCTGAATCAACAAATCGTTGTCTGGTCACTAAAGCTTTCATCTGACACCAGAGGCTGTTGTGCTGACTTGCTGGCTTCTACGATATGCAAGCTTTAAATTCTTCTCGTGGAAACTAGGAGTATGTTTTAGACCTCAGGAGAAATCAACACATTTGTTGTTCTTACTTGTCTTTGGTTTTGCCTTGTTTCCTTACAGTGAGGTGGAGGCTTGAGCTCAAGTCCTGTGAGCTGCATCCTCTGCCAAAGAATTAAGGAATTTCAAGTAACACTACCAAAGCTGAAGTGAAGAAACTAGTAGTAATAAAGATCCCAGACTAGCTCTTGTGTAATTGATTGTTTCAAATCCTTTTATAGTCTTAATTTGAGTAAACGATGTTTCCTCCCCCCTCTGTTCCCATCTGTGAAGTGGGAAGGCTTATTAATATATATTAAAGTAGATGTATTCTACCATAATAAGCACTATAAACTAGTAAGTATTCAGATTTCTTCATTTTTGAAGCTGTAATAACATGCAGTATTATATGTATGAAGTTTTTCCTTTCCAGTTTTCTTGCAAAACCGGCTTTGTTTGAAGTATGTGTACATCTGAAAGTTAATGCTGCTTTCCTTTATACCTGTAACTTGGTTTGTGGGGGCTTTTCTTGTTTTTTTGTTTGATGTCCTGGGATAAAATGTAGCAGCTGGTTTAGGATATGCATTCTGGCATAATAACAGGAACAAGAGAAAGGAGGAAAACCAATCAACATTTCTAAGGGAAATGTTTGGGAGGTCCATAGCTGAGCTTTTAGAATTAGGGTTGTGTCAGGATTTTAGGGAGCTTGTATATCAGGATGTCATTTGTTGATGCTTCTATATCATCTTTTCCTATACTTTATTAAATATGTGCTTAATTTGACCGAGGAATTAAAATATTTTCCAAAGGCTGAGTTTTGTGACACGTATGTCTGCAAACTGCAGAGGTGAGAGAGGTGTGGGTAGGAGGCGGCTGCTTGGTGCGCTGATGTCCCTGTTCTGCACTGTGGCACCCATCAAAAATGAAATAGATTCCTTTTGCTTTCAGCTTATCTCGATCTGTTGATTTGTTTATAATGCTGAGCTCTCTTAGGGAAACACAGTGGTAATAAAACGAATTAAGCCTCGCAGTGGAGTTTCATTCAGTTAACTGCCAGTGGGCAAAAAATCACATTAATTTTGTTTTCACTCTTCATTTGTGGTTTCTAGCTTTTTGTGGACGGTTACCATATTCGTTAGCAGCTTTCATGAGCTCAGTTCAGTTTTATGTGCACTTCCTATATCATCCTTTGAAAGGCCATGCGATAGTGTCTGTGCTCTGTTTACATGACAGTTGGCACAAATTGAAGATGAACTCATACTCTTCGCATAAATATTTATACTCGCCCTACATAATTCTAAAACAAAACACCATTGTCTCAGAACAGCTCTGAGTAATCAGTGAACGCTTTCACAGGTACAGCGTGCTTGCTTAAAAAACAGAAAAATGCTCCAAGCTTTACAGTTGTCTCATTGCTGAAGTACGAACGTCCGATTAGCAATATCACTGTGGCTTTACTGGTAACGTAGCAGGGAGGTTTCAGTGAAATGTACAGCTTTTAAAAAGGCAAAGCTATTTCTCATCTGCTAGTCCTTTCTAATGTATTGTAGCATTAGCTCACGAATGCATAGGAATGGCACTCTGTGGGGTATGAATAGCCTTCAGAAGTCTGCTACGTGGTGGTGATGTGGGCTTATGTGGCTAGTTACATTTCCTCAGGTCAATTCTGCTTTTGAATGGAATTAATATTTAATACTGTTTTCTCCATTACTTCAGCATTAACTAAAGTGGAATTTAAAATTGGGCTTTCTCATTGAAAATAGTGAGTTGTTGTTGCTCAGGCAGCCGTAACTACTGACGTTTGCTACAAAAGTAAGAAGGCTTCCTTAAAACTCTTCAGCATCATTCTGTCTGAAAATCCAACTGGAGTGAGGATGACTGCTGTAAATATTTAATGCGTTGCGGTATGAAGAAGTATATTTATTTTCATTTGAGACTGAGCTGATATCGCGTGTAGCCTGGCAAATTCATTTCATAAATTTAATTGTTTGTTCCATTTACATTAATGCTTTATTCACTTAAAAGCTCTTAAAGCACTTCTCATGAAAGTGAGTGCAGGGAGAGGTGACGTTGTGAGAAATGAAGCCTTTGATATTCAGGATGTAGGATTGATCTGATCTGCCATTCTTACCAGCTATCAGGCAGTATTTTCTGAACAGACTGACATTTTCCTTTTGGGATATTGATGTTTGGGGATGGATAGACAAAGGCCAAATAGTGTAAATGAAAAGCAGCCAAACAAATTGCTGTGTCTTACTATGCCAAACCGCTTGTAAAACTTCTGCTTGGCTTGCCAGTGGCATGGCTTTCTAGTTTTGTTTCAATAACATCACTCAGAGCTATTCAGTAGATGGCTACATCACGCAGTTGGCTTGCAGAGTGCAGTGTTGGGAACAACAGAGGTGGGATGAGTCACTGCAAAGCCAACACGTGCCTTGCAGGTGGGGGCAGAGCTGTGAGCGGTGCGGGTGGCTCGGGGCAGCACCAGGACAGGCATCCTGATGTGGTGTTGTGCCCATGCAAATGTTGCCCCTCGACCTCTGAGGATAAGGCTTTCTGACTTCACCATGGTGTGCCGTGCTGGCATGCTACAGCCTCAAGGTCAAATTAACTGTGCTTTTAGGCATTTCACTGTGCTCTGTTTATGAGGGAAAGGACCAAAAGCATGTTAACAAAAATGATGTCTACGTGTGGTCTGTTACATCTCAAGCTGAGTTCTTCGGTGCTTGTCTGCACTGAGGGTACGTCAGCGTGATGTGAAAATGAGCAGCAACTTGCTGCTGCTGTGCTCTCCTGTGTCAGTTTCTGGGACCTCTGGGGACATTGTTTGAAGTCTCTTAGTGCTTCAGTAAAATGTGCTGCTCTTGTAATGAGCGTGAAGAAGTAGCTTTGAATGCTGCTCTTATTCTTGCTAAGAAAGTGACTTCTAGCTGTCAGTATTGAGTGATTGGGCTAGCAATCTTATCGAAAAGTGGGAGTCTTAAAGAAAACTGAAACCCTCTATGGATGTGTAAAAATTCTTACTTCTAGCTAGTTCTAGCAGTGGGTACTGTACAGACTCATTTAGGTAAGAGAAGTTGAAATTTTGTCTATTGGAGAGAGGAAGTTATCTCTGTTGGTGCCAGTGCTTGACTTGTTAATGTGAGGTACTCTTGTCTGCTTCTCACAAAACTGCATACGTGCCTCCTGTGCAACTGGTATTTTTCCCAAAAGTTGCTTCCTTGTGTTAAAAAAAAATAGATAGTAGAACTCTACAGTGCTATTCACTGCATGTCAGTGCCCTTGTGGCACTTCTTTCTTTTCCTAGTTTGAGTGTCAGTGCATGGCTGTGACTTGAATGGCTGTGAACTTCATTGATAACTGCCAAATCTTCATTTTTAATGCAGTAGCACTACATCTGATTTCATTTTGCCTTTGATACGATCTTACCTAGTGATGTTATGTGGGAGGGTGATGAGGAAAGGAGGCAAAATCATGAGAAAATTGTACAAGTTGGGAAATAAAGCTCTGGCTTTTAAACGTGGTCCGATGATCAATCTTGTAAATTTGAACATTACTTTCTTGATGTAAGACAAACAAAGAAAAAAAAACAACAACAAAACAAGAGAACCAAGCCTGTTAAAATATCTGCTACTGGGACCAAGCTCTGCTGAAGGATGTGTAGAAGACCTGTTCCGTTGCAGCCAGTGGGCTTGCTGATGCTGGCACAAACACATGGTTGGGTTTTTGATGGCAGCAATTTGAAGGTGTACAGAAAACAAGCGATGATCAATGTGAATTTAATTTTAAACACAAGTTTCTGTATCTTTCCAAGATATTGTGTACAATATATACAGAATATATATATTTTTTGTATTCTTTCCTATTCTGGGTGGAATCTAACCTGAACTGGCTTCATTGTGTACAGTCTTAATTCTTGTGTTTTCTGAAGATGAATATTCAGTTTGAGGTCATCTTATGCAACTCTAAGGTTTGCATTGCTGCAAGTAAGAATACTTTCTTTTTGAGAGAGCTTACTCCGGAAGTATTTAAACAGATGTGACAAATTATATTGTAAAGTTAGGGAATTGTCACTCTTTGAATAGCTTGAATAGTTTGGTGTTAGGCACATTTCAAGTCCTCCTCACCAGTTCTGGAAATTATTTTTTTTCTTCCCCCAACAAATGCATTTATAACTGGGATGCACTGTCCTGTTCCTATAGGAAGCAATATTAAATTGATCAGTAGACTTAAGAAAAAGCATTGGTATGTTTTAGGACACAAAAAAGGCTGTGCAGTAACATGTGCTCGCTTGTTTGTGTTCAAGGAGGACAGGAGCAGGACTGGAGATAATCTTGGCTATGTCTGAGTGCCCTAACCAGAAGGTTGTTTGGGTTATGTTACATTCTTTTCTGGCTGTAATTCTTGGATCCTTTTCTGCAGAGTAAGAGCCGTCAGTGGGGAGATAAGGTGCATCTGTAATCAAAGTAGCCCTGAGATGAGCATTCCCTGGAGATGTGTGGGTTTCAGCTGTGACAACCAGAGTAGACTGTGCTTTCCACCTTTCTTGGAGAAACAAAGCAATTTGTTCCCTTCTAATCCCTAAACTGTACTCTGTAATCATAGCGCCCCATCATGGGAAAGTGTGACAACTGTGTTTGTTTGGCTTCCTTGCCAGTATGCTTGGTGTGCACTAGCAGGTGAGTGGGAATAGACAGAGCTCTGGGAGTTCTCAGATCAAGCAGTGAAGTGTGAGAGGAGTTTAGATACCTCTGTGGTTGGCTGTCCTGAATGTAGTTAGTCATTAGGGGGTCTACATCCTAACATTGATATTGCCCTGATATCTTCATACACATATACCTTTTTTTCCCTAATCTTACCA
Organism: Perdix hodgsoniae; assembly: GCA_035772895.1. Taxonomy (NCBI): domain Eukaryota; kingdom Metazoa; phylum Chordata; class Aves; order Galliformes; family Phasianidae; genus Perdix; species Perdix hodgsoniae. Next base: position 1,967,078 of record JAPSGF010000038.1, on the reverse strand, counting down.
TTTCCCCTGTTTTTTCTCTATTATGAATTTGGAAGTATTCTTTACAGCTTTATATTCCAAAGCTAAATCCTATTACACATGCTTTTTTTAAAACAAACACAAACTAATCCACTAGTAACATTGTGGAGCAAATCTAGCAGTCAGATTATTTTTTTTGGTTTAAACCAGATATATAAGAGAAGTGATAGACACAGGAGACTTGCACAGGATCACTGAGCTATGGAGGCTAGAAAGAATCATCTAGTCCACCCCACTACCCAAACAAGGTCAGTTAGAACAGCCCGCTCAGAAGAGCATCCAGCTGGATTCTGAGCATCTCCACAATCACAGACTCCACAGTATCCTTGCTGTGGCAATGTCTTCCATTGTTTGGCTGACCTCATGGTAACAAAGAAAAATGAAAAGAAAAAATAATTGTCTTCAAATGGGACCACGTGTTCTTCAGTTTGTGACTGTTGCCTCTTGTCCCGTCACTGCTGTGGAAAGTCTGCCTCTTCCCTCCAGCTGGTTATCCCCCTGCACCTTTGTTAAGGCTGAAGATTCATAGCTCTCAGTGCTCCTCATCTGAAGGTCCTTTGCTCTCTCTGTGGCACTTGGCTGGACTTGTTCCAATGACTCCTTGTCGCTCTTGTACTGAGGATCCCAGAACTGGGTCCGGCCCTGTAGGTGTGGACATGCTGATGCGGAGCAGAGCGGAAGATTGCCTCCCTCTACCCGTGGGCAGCTGAGGTGATGCAGCCCAAGATGCTTTCAGCCCTCTGCCATGGTTGTTTTACCGGGTCATGGTCAGCTCGCTGATTGCCAGAGCCACGGGCTCCTTTCACAGAGCTGCATTCCAGCCCATTAGTCTCCTGTGCATATCGATGCAGAAAAAGCTGAAGACCTCTAATAACGTGTGTTTTCATTCTTGAATTGCAAATACTTCATTTACTTAATTTATATCAAAACATTTTCATATAATCACTGCTTGTTGTATTGACGCCCAAGATAAAATGCTTGGATGTGTTGCTTTTTTTGGCAGACTTCCTGTCTTCACTCACAATCAAATTAAGCAAAATTTGAGCTAGAAATCCTCTCCTGAAGAATTAACTTCTTGTTTGTTCGTCCCCTCCCCCCAAAATAAGTGATTCTTAATGTCATTTGTAATATTTGCAGGAATAGAAAATGTGCTCACTTTCAGGGGACCTCTTGTATTAGATCTCTGCTTCCTTCTTTATGTCTTCCTGTGTGCATTTCTATTCCAGTGTTATCTGTGCTTCTCCTGCTAAGAAGAAAAAGGAGGCATTATAAGAGTTATATGTTTGTGTGCCAGACTAATATCTATATATGTTTTTTTTCCCCTTCTGATGGTGTAGAACTGGGTTGCATAGACTGTGATGTAAACATTACCTCTGAAAGCGTTTGTGTGCAAAATCTAGAGTAAAGGATGTGATTTGTCCTTCTGCAAGTAATGTAGACAACTGTAGATAGTTTATGATAGAGTAAAGCTGGTTTCACTAACCCTGATCTGAACTGTTTAGAGTTTTAGGTTAAAATCAGTGTGTCAAATCATAACCAGAATAAAAATAATCAATGCAGATAAAATTAAACCTTAGTGTTGATGTAACTCAACTCCCAATCTCTGTTCAGCTTTGTTCTGTGCTATTTGAAGTTTCCACGTGGCCTGAAAATAACTATGCTTCATTAGATCCATCTGAGAAGGATTGAGAAGTTTGATTACTGTAGGTAGAATAATGTGTAGAAACAACTCCTTGATACGTTATGGACTACACAGATGCAGTTTTGCCAGTAGGCCCCTCTGGACCTCTATAAGCAGCTGTAAATCCAATAAAGATCCCTAAATGATGGGCATTATCCAATTGATTGAAGGAGCTTATTCTACTTACAGCTCTGCCCGCCAGCCAAAGTAACATCTGATATTTAAACTCATTATTTGTGTATCTGAAACAGTTTGCTTGTATCATAGCTTAAATAGAAGTTAATGTAATCAGCTACTCCATCTGCGTTTGAAATGAGGATGGCGAGCTAGAGATGATGAGCCAGTTTGCTCTCGGATTTCTTCAAAAATGAAGCATCTGTCTCTGCTTGCTATTGACTGCAAGTCTATTTGCCACAGAAAAGTCAGGTATTTCAGTGCTATAGGGGACATCATATACTCTTTTGTGCCTGGAAGCTGAAGAAATGATTCTGTTAACAAAAAAGCTTGATCAAGGGCAGTATCTGAAGAGGATTGTAGTTTGGGGGGGGGGGGGGCGAATAGCACAGCTGAGAAGCAGAGGAGGTTAAAAATAGCTTTAAGCCTTTTTCCTTAAAGGAGGAGAGAGATTTCATGATGTAAATTTTGAATGAAATAAATTCATTTTAGGTACAACTGCAGAGACCAAGTATTTTGGTGAGTGTTAGGAGGCCTTTAAAACCGATCACTATCTGGTTCAGTAACTTTAAAAGCAGTTGGGTGATATGGTATATTTGGTTTAAGGCCCCAATTAAGAGGTGTGTAAAGCAGGCTGAAGGCAAATTTGCTGTTGCTGCCTTCTGTTATAAAAATAGGCACAGTAAGTAACCCAGGAAGAAGGGATTTGCAGCATTGGAGTATTAAGGTTGTGCTAATACTGGTTAATGGTGCTAGGCTGGGGGAGATAGGAGCAGGTATTGCCTCACTGCGAACTGAACACTGTGTTCTCAAAGCATGCCTGAAATTGCCCAATGCAGGGGCACAGTTCTTGTTTTTTTGTTTTTCTTTTTTTACTTCTGTCAAAAAGTGACATTTTTGGCATTTCTGTCAGTGGCTGAGGGGAACCTTTGTGGGTTTGTTACCTGTTTGCCTCCAGAACTTGTATTATGATTGAGCTTGAGAACGAGACATCTGATAGTATCTACTGACAGCATTGCTCAAGATGTTGAAAGATTTACAGAGTGTGCATTGCATAAAATAATAAAATTCTGGTACTACTTGTCACGCATCACGACTTTTCTAAATAGCTCATCTTTATTAGGCAACCTGGTCTTTCTAAATGGCTCATCTTCATTAGGGAAGCTGAATAACCAGGCAGCTCTCTGTAGGATGTGCAGCCCAGGCCTTTCATTGTTGTGGAGCAGTCAGCACTTCTAGATGTCAGGAGGAAAGTGGAACAGCTGAAGGTACTCCAACGGTGTCCCAGACGAATCAGAAAACACTTCTAATATGTGGTGCAAATCACCTAACTGTTGATTGGCCTGATGCTCCTTGTTAGACATTTGTTACATAAGCTCTGGAGTTCAAAGACTCTTACAAGTGAGCATGCAAGATCAGTTAATTTTTTTTTTTCATTCAATCTCTTGTAACAAATAAAAGATACCCCCAAGATCCACACTTGAAGAAACAACTACAAAAAAAAAAAAAAGCAATCAAAGCCAGCACTTGCAGCAGATGTTCTTGCAGCTGAAGCTACTGATACCTGGAAATGTCAAGGAACTGATAAAGCTAAATATCTCTTCAAAGAGAGGGTCAGGATACCTGAAGGTAATCAGACTGGGACCACCTTAGATGCTGTGCCAAAAAAAAAAAAAGTTTGCTTCACCTGGCATTCACTTTGCACCCAGAGTCAGTATGTGCATCTCTGCACGTGATAGCATCTTCTCTGTTGTGCAGAAAATATGGCTAAATTCTAGGCAGCTTTTCAGACCGATTTCAGAAGAGCATCTCTCCCTGCCATCTGGTTGTGTAAGCTGTTGGCAATCTACTAACTCATACTAGTTCTGAGTGTCAGTGACTAATGAGGGCAGAGCTATGCAGCAGGCCTGGCTGAGTCTGGCGACTTTCATTGTCAAATGAGGCAATTCTGCTTCGTACAGATTATGCAGTCCCACTGCTGTTTCATAGATTGGCTCTGATAGTTGTCTGACTGTGCTGCAAGCTAGCTTGGTAAACAGGGACTGAACTGGTTAGGTTAGTTTCTGTCAGATAGGCAGGTGAAAACAAGTGGCTTTGTCATCATGCAGGAACTGGGGCCATTGCAGAGAAGGGAATGAGAGTGTTGGAACTGAGTAAATAACTCGCCTCTTCTAGTGGCTGCTTGCTGTTAAATCAGTGCAAGCTATATCATGTCACTGCTTCCTAACTTGTCATTTTGGGCTGAACCTCAGTTTCTCTTCAAAGACTGCTTATAATTCAATTAATTTCTCTCCTGTCCTCCTCTTCCAGTGGCCTCTCTCCTAGAACCAAATAACAGGTATGTCTGCTTGTTGTACAAAAGGGCACTGCCACTGAGCAGGAGCACAGACCTGCTACGGACTGTGCACTGTGACCACCAATGACATTTGTATTGGCTGTACTCAAATGATTTGGAGCCCCCTTTTCTTAGAACTACTCTAAATTCAATGTTAAGCCTTTTTTTTCTGCATTGCTTGTGGGGAAGACGGAATAGCTTTCATTTACTTCAGTATGAATCTAGTAGTTACATGACAGTATCTAAAGTAGGATTGGGCAACTGATTTTTCCCCTTCCTTGGTGTGTCAGACTGGAAAAATAGTGGTGGGCAATGAGAGTGTGAGCTGCAACAGAGAGACTGAATTCCTGAAAGGAGCACTTTGCTCACTTTGCTTCATATTGTTGTGCTGATTATTAGTTTTAAAGGGCTAAAGAAATTTCCTTCTGATCGGATTGATGTAGTTTTTTTTGTTTTGTTTTTTTTCTTTTTTGTAAATCATATGCCATGATTTGCTTGCTGGTGTCGTCCTGTTCTATCTTAACTAATCATTTTCACACCGAAACAAGTCCTTCAAATACAATTCCAGCTTTTAAAAGCCTTTTTCTCTCTGCTCTCACTGACAAACTGTTTAGTTTTCAGGTCTGCTGTACTTAAATGTGCTTTTTCTGATCTTCTTGAAGCAGCTTATTTTGATAGCAATGTACAGTAAGTGGTCTGGGTTCCTTCAGACCTTCATTTCTGTAAAACAGTGATTTCAGAAGGACAGGGACAAGAAGTAGTTGTACGTGCTCTGATTGCATTAAGCTGCTTTAAAAGTATAGTTGGGAAGAATAAGCAGAAATGTCAGCTTACGTAGGAAGAAGAGAGAAGTTTTGTGTGTGCTTAATGGGCGATGCTAAACAGAAGTACTTCAGTGAGGTTAACTGTGCCTTGTCATGAAACCATTACCAGCAAAATTACTTCTCTCATTAAACTGCTGCATGTAATCCATGATGGTTAATGTCATTATGAATTAAACTGGACTGTGTCTCTTCCTGACACACTTGCGTGGCAGTGAAAAGGTGATTTGCCTTCCGAGGGCATTAATGAATGGAAAGCTCTTTGGATAACCTGAGTGTGGACTTCAACTGCAGTTTGAAAAGTTATGTCCCCTCCAGTCTGTATAATTTGTAGTGGTTATAATATTGTGTAATAATAGTAATATAAAATAATATTAATAGGTTTTTCACTGTGTGAAAAATCAGTTTTCCACATAACACTTTCATCATATAATTACGCTGATTGTACCAGTTGTCAAAATAATGTGTAAAAGTAATGGTCCTTTCTCTCTTCATTCTAGCAATGTATTTAAATTCTAGCAGTTGCATTGTACTGATAATTTATGTATTTGGATGAGAGTGTATATACATTCTCAAAGACTTAGCAGCTTACGCTCAAGTGGAGTGGAATTACAGAATGAAAGAATCCATGTGCAAAAAATGTATTTCATTGTTGTTTTCCTGAGTGCGGTGACTCTATTGAATACATCCCTATATCCCTAAATGTAGGAAGAAGGGTGTGTGTAAATTGAACCTTAATAATTATCTAATTTAACAGCTTTGTGCCGTTGCTCCTTCCCTTTCTTACTAAGTTTCTTCTTTTCAGAACCCATTCTATGAAGCTGAGCTTTCAAATGCTGCTTGCATAACTTGCAACTTCCATTTTATTTTGGCAATAAAGGCTGTAGTATTTTGGCTTTTGTTGTTAAGCTCTAACAGATACAAAACTGGAAGTAGCAATGGCAGACTGACATTGTTGACAGGTAAACTGGAAAGTTTACTGTAGTGCTTGCCTACTTTTTATACAGATATTTGCTCAGTATTTTAATAGAAACATCTCCTATCTGTGATTATCTGAAATTTAATAATAAGGTCTTAAAAGGCATAAATCAGTCATCTTCTTATATGCATGTATTGTCAGCATTAGATGGTTAAATTGAGATTTTTTTTTCCTGTAACTGAACAGACATTTTTAGAAAGGTAAAATAGCGTAGAAATGAAATAATCCAGAATATTTCCAAATAATATGTTGAAAATACCACCAGTTTTTATATTTGGTAAATAATTAGGTATTACTTAACTTTCTACATTTGAGCTATTCATGTTTATAACTTCAGAAACCCTAACAGTAAGATTCTGTCTAAAAAAGTGAGTTGTGCCTGGTTGTTTCCTCTTCCTCTTCCTCTTCCTCTTCCTCTTCCTCTTCCTCTTCCT